>NDFZ01002776.1:0-15377 GCA_002192655.3 Mamestra configurata
AAAGACTTTTCCCACAGTTTCTCACGAAAATATTTTCAGAGCCTAATTTTCTTAGACTATTGTCGCTGAAACATGCAATTAACCTTTACGTGCTGCTTTTTCTATACCACTTATAACATAGGTATTTTTATTAACACCTTTCAATAACCGTCATGAGCTCAATAGTTTCATAATAACCCTGTAATTAATAATGAAAGCTTTTGTGCTGTACATTACTGTACAACTCATTGAAGCGCTGAACGATAAATTAATGACACTGGAATTAATTACAGTTTCATTTAAAAGTACTCTTGTATCAATTATTTATTTGTATTTTAATTATTAAATCGTATTTTTTGGGTATTACGTTTCAATTTATAAGTTAAATTATTTTTTGGTTACAATTTATTTACCTAATTGAATCAGATATTTGTGGCAATAGAAATCATTTTCATCAAGAAATAATTTTGAGGTCGTGCGTCGTTTTAATTTCTCTCTATCATAGATATTTGGAAAATATATTTACCTAATCAATATTTACAATAAATGTACATAACTAACTTAAAACTATTTATATCTACTAAAGCTAACTATATACATATACAAAAACAAATAGCGCTTAGGTGTCGAAGTGTTCCTCCGCATCGCTGTCTCTATCATTGAATAATATTGTCAATACACACGGCGACTGAAAAAAAAGGAAAAAAATTCGAACGGATGTATTGGAGCGTTTCAGTTCGTTCATTCCAATTGTTTATTTTTGTTTGTTAAAAAATATTTAAAAGTGTACTTTTTTACACAAATAAAAGCTTTAAACGGGGTATAGGTAGTTGTCGTACAGGTAAGTTAACTTTGAATTTTTTCTCAAGTTCTATGTAGCGTAATAGCGATCAAGTATGGTCAACTTTCTAATGCTAGACAAAAGCTTAAACCTTCAAGACGGTTAATTTTTACCTCAGTAAAAGCAGATAGAAGGGGTCACACACAAGACTACCCCGGTAGGATTAACGCGGTAGTCCACTAAAAGGTCAATTGACCGTATGAGACATCATCATCACCCACAGCCTGACTTCGCCCACTGCTGAGCATAGGCCTCATCCAGGTTATATCCGCGATGGCAACTTTCTTTCTTTCTTTCTTTCACCTATCAACAACGCGCCTTGCCCGGTGTCCTGCCCAGCTCTTTTTCAGTTCAGTAATTCGGTGTCCAAAATTTCAACCAAGGTCCAGTTTCATACTTATTTTATCTTACTTATAGTTATCTATTGGCCGCAGAAAAACAGGGAAACTGAAATATTTTATACTTCCCTAGANAAAACATTGGGGTGTATTTACCACTCTAAACATTCCGTACAGTGATTGCCCCGACTCAGGGCGTGTCTATGGGCGGGACACCACTCAACACATTAGGAAGCATCCCAGACGATGATGGAAAATATGTATTAAGCTGTGAGTAACATCATCCGATGTTATTTATGTTTATTGTAGGAGAGAAATGTAGCTTTACTGCCGCTATTTAGCTTTGGAACTTATACAATTTTGCAGAACTTTGCTTCAGGGGAAAATGTTCATTTCATATTGACAAATTTTCACTGAATAGGTCGTGTTGACTTGTTATTTGAAAAAGTTATCGAATCTACTATCTCACTGCTGTCTGATAAAACACGCTACATATTTTTTTTTTGTCGATTGGTTCTCGTTTGATTACTATCTTACTACGCAATTATGGGACACACGAGCAATCTTGCCTAGATTTAACTAATCTATGCTTGTCTTAAAAAGGTTTCGCTTTAGGGTGTGCTGAAGAGCAAGGAAACAGGGTCTGGCAAGATATGGGGCAGGCTTTTGCCCTGCAATGGGACTCTTTTACAAGGTACATGGTTAATACCCTTTATTACCGTTGTCAATTACCTACTTGATTCAGCAGATTTTTTTAAGAATTTTACGAGTGTCAACCTACCATTAGGATCTAGTTCTTCAACAAACGCTCAATAACGCTAAAACTTGTACTCTATGTATAACTACGTGTGTACGTATAAGTGCTGTATACGTCCCAAGATGACTAGTCAACAAGTAATTCAGAGACACCACAAACAAACTCCGGCTGTAACACAAAGTTCGCAACGTCTCGTACTTACTACTTGTAGCAGTGTAGCTGACATGCCTCACTTACGGTCCGTAGTCTGTAACTTTGAGATCGATATGTTGTTTGCTTAGCGTGTTTATTTTGGTCTAATAATGTTCTGCTGAGTTCGAGAAATTGATATGCTGTGGTTAGATACATCAATTTTGTGATGAATAAGTCACATGTTTTCTCAGCTTATCTTTTTCTGTTTAAGTTATACGTAGAAGGAGCAAGCCAATCCTTTTGCCATCAACCGTGCACTAATCCTTTTAGCGCTGCTACTGAGAAATTTCAGATGGGAAAACGCAATATCACTTCGGCTAGTTTTTAGGATCGAGTAACGCAAATACCCCAAAGATATACAAGAGTTACCTAGTCAATTATTAGTATTGGAAAAAGAGTAGCTAAGTACTCGTATGTTTCTTGTCCGTTCTTCTCCATATGAAACTGAAACTCGCATATTTGCACAAACACAAACATCCTTGTAGTACCTAGATAAAATGTTACTTTTTTCAATTAACAGGTACTTATAAAAACCAACCAAGTGCGAGTCGGACTCTCATACGAAGGGTTCCGTACCGAAAACCGAAAAAAAAAAGCATTTCTTCTATGGGAGCTTTTAATTTTGATTATTTTGTTGTTATAGCGGCAATAGAAATACAAACTCTGTGAAAACTTCAACAGTCTACCTATTACGGTTCTTCAGATACAGCTCGCTGACAGACAGGACGGACGGATGGACAGACAGCGGAGGCTTAGTAATAGGGTTCAGTTGGGAACCCTAAAAACACTGTTTTTTTTAATAATTAGCAGTAAACATTTGAAATTCATGCATCAGTATTTATTAAACACCTACTTTATCATCGTTTCAGCCGAAAGACGTCCACTGCTGCATAGATCACCTACTTTCCGTATTGGTAAACCATAACATTTTTCACAAGGGAGATCACACAAGCGTCTGCTATAACCGCCAACCATTATAACAAAGCATGTAACGCATATCGTAACAGTTCAAGTGAGCAAAAGAAAGTTAATTATGAGTGCATGAATTAATGTTGCAGAAAGTACCATCGTTTCCACATGCGATACCCAGCCGAGTGGCACGAAGCAGCAAAACTGAGAAAATGGACCGATTGACCGATATGCCTATAATTTATTGTGAATCAGCTAATCTGTCATTATGAATTAATTTGTGGTTGACGCATGCGTCATGTTCATGAACGGGCGCCGTCAGCTGGGACTGGTCATTTCTCGGCTGCCACGGTTTATTTTAATTGTTTCTTTTCTGGACGCTTTTATCGTGCACGTATTTTACATGCATCGTTCTCACATATATGTATAATTTCAACATGAACGATGTAACCATAACTTTGTAAAACCATATTATTTTTAAAAGAGTGTCCGTGGAGTTTCTGGCACGTTCATCTTCATAGAGAAGCATAGAAAAGTTCGCTTTGGAACGTGCAAATAGCTTCATCTTTTCGACCGACCTTGAAAATTCAAAAGTGCCTTAAAATGGTCTTATATATATATATAATAAATAAATACTTGGGTTTAATTTTTTTTGTTATTAGTTCTGCCTGCGACTTCGTCTGCGTGTATTTCAGTGATGGGATCTAGGGAGAAAATAAAAATGTCTAATGCGTAATGTCTTTTAATATTATAAACGTAAATGTGTGTCTAATAATGTCGTTTTTCTTTTCCTTTTAACGAGATCATAAGAATAATAAACATAAACATGTTTTATGTTATACCTACTGATTTGTTTGGAAAATCGACTTAAATACAGATAGNTTTGTTATTAGTTCTGCCTGCGAATTCGTCTGCGTGTATTTCAGTGATGGGATTTAGGGAGAAAATAAAAATGTCTAATGTGTAATGTCTTTTAATATTATAAATCTAAATGTGTGTCTAATAATGTCGTTTTTCTTTTCCTTTTAACGAGATCATAAGAATAATAAACATAAACATGTTTTATGTTATACCTACTGATTTGTTTGGAAAATCGACTTAAATACAGATAGTTCTACAGACGTTAGAGATAGATCTGTAGATGTTTTTAGGTAAATAAATAAATAGACTTTTCTCGTATCAATATCGGAGAACTGGTCTTTGAGGTAACGAAGTGAATAAAAAAAATCCAGTAGGAGAAAAAACAAAGGTGATACGTGACAATTTGACAAAACCGTCATCAGTAGATTTTTGAAAGTCGTTACGGGTATCAGAAGCCAAGAAATCTGAAACTAGTCTTGTCAGGGGGTGTTATCATATCTGGTGTGGGGAAATGTTACCCAGTTATTGGGTTGTAAAGTTAGATAGGCACTCGATCCATGTAAAATACTGATCTCTGCTGATTACGGTTTCACTGGAGTCTGGAAGCCGACCGGGGACCGGGACCGGTAAAGGCTAGGAAGAATTATTGATAGACAAAGTGACATTTCTTTTATTTTCTTACCCGCTTATTCGTAGGAACTCATTAAACATTCCTTAGTTAACACTGTTTAAGAGATTCTAAATTTAAATTCTCCATAGAAAAATTTTGAATAAAGAATCTACTTATCAGTATTTTAGTAGCTAATAAGGCTGGTAGACTTTTTGACATCGTACCGCGAACATCTTTCTAGAACCTTTTGTATCATTTTATATTTCATGCGTTTCTAATGCCCGATTATTGAGGTACTTTATAGGTCGTTTATCTGTCCTTTAACGCTGTTGGTCATAACGCTTTTGGTTGGTTATTGGCTAGCGGACAGATTAACGACCGATAAAGAACCTTAGAAACTGGGCATTGATCAAGGTCGGTTGATCAAGAAACGCAAAACAAAAAAAGAATATTACCTAGTCATACACGAAATCCTTACCCAGTAGTATAAGTCAGTCTCTAGTCCAATCAATTCACATCGAACCATTATCTGAAAACGTGGTACAGACAAGCTGATTATGAGATATCTCCGGTATTAATTAATCAAGTTTCAATAATATCACTCGTATCGAGAGTAATGGGCGGTCTGACAGCGTCTCGTTAGCTCCTAGATTAAGCTGCATGTACATACATACGGCCTAGGCTTACAATGTGTATGTGTAGTTGTGTACAGGAGGGCTAATTAAATCGTCGGGCGTCTAGACTTGTATTGGATTTTCAGTTCTGTTAGGGTTCCGTAACAGAAGGCTAACCAACGGTACCCGATTACTAAGCGTCCGCTGTCTGTCCGTCTGTCAGCGGGCTGTATCTAAAGAACTGTAATAGGTAGACAGTTGAAATTTTCGCAGAGTTAGTATTTCTATTGCCGCTTTAAAAAAAATAATAAAAATAAAATAAAACATTACAGGAGGCTCCCATACAAGAAACGTGTTTATGGTACTGAACCCTTCGTGTGAATGTCCGACTCGCACTTGGCCGGGTTTTTTTATGAGGTATGTTTATTTGAAAGAAAAGCAAAGAATTAAACAAAGTTTGTGTGAAAATCTTCATGTTGACTAAGCTCGTCAATATAGCTGAGATTTTCAATAGAGGATGTATTATAAGTTCATGCAGAGATTTTTCGTCAATCGACACGACTATCTTACTCTGATACTTTTACATTGTTAAAAACTTTGGGTAACATCTACAAACATTTTGGAATATAAAATTAATGAATATGAATATCTAGCAGCATTATACCCAGCAAATTTCAAAGTAATCATTAAAACTGCGCACAATGCCAGATGTGAAAACTCAAGGATAGTAGCAGGTAGGTAATACAATATATGCGTAGGTAATAAATTACCTTCATAGTGTCATAAATTATAATTATCCAGTCAAGTAGGCGTTGTAAAAATAATGTTAAACCCTTGTTAAGCCTTGTCGTAACAGCCGCGTGTTACTCTGAAAGATAATGCTAATATAAACAAAGATAAATAGCAACTCTTTCAAAATTATGAAAGGCCTANCTGTCATAAATTATAATTATCCAGTCAAGTAGGCTTTGTAAAAATAATGTAAAACCCTTGTTAAGCCTTGTCTGAAAGATAATGCTAATATAAACAAAGATAAATAGCAACTCTTTCAAAATTATGAAAGGCCTAAAATTAGGTGTGCTAGAGAAAACAAAATTAGTAATCAATATCCCAGTTTCGGAAAATATGCGTCACATCCACATAAAACGCTTAGCATAATGCTGGGACTCGTGTGCGAGCCACAGGGCTGGTTCAGTGACAGTCAGCGTTCACTGGATGAAGAAAACCGGAGCAGCATAAAACTAAAAATATACATTAAAGTAATGAACAACAAAAGGTCCGATTTTTATGAAAACTAAAAAATCATCTTTGGATTTACATTTTATCAAAAATGAGCTCAAGACTCGTTTCAGTATTTTTTGCTCAAAGTCAAAGTCAAAACGTTTATTTCAATTAGGCCATTAAACGNAGATGACGAAAACCGGAGCAGCATAAAACTAAAAATATACATTAAAGTAATGAACAACAAAAGGTCCGATTTTGATGAAAACTAAAAAATAATCTTTGGATTTACATTTTTATCAAAAATGAGGTCGAGGCTCGTTTCAGTATTTTTTGCTCAAAGTCAAAGTCAAAACGTTTATTTCAATTAGGCCATTAAACGGCACTTTTGAACGTCATCATTTACAGTTCAGTAAAATAATAATATTACATTAATAAAGTCACTCTACTGTCCATTCCAAAGGGTAGATTCTTATGGAGAAGAACGGACAAGAAACTCCATAGTTACTCTTTTCAAATAATGGTTTTACAAAATTTGGTATACAAAAATTAATTTAATATTATGTGAGGACGATGTACCTAGAGTATAGTACTTATAGGCCTCATAGTTTCAGAAATAGCCATCCGCGCTCAATTGGAAAATGCTACCTATGTCTGTATTTGTATAATTACAATTAGACTTGATTAAATTATATTTGAAATGGCGTTATTCCATTGTGCAAACGATCGACTCGGACCAATAAGACACCGTGAAATAAGTAATTTATGCATGGTAGTAATTCTGTAACCGAATCTCTCATCTAACTAGATGATACCTCACCACCTTGATGTGTAATAAAAATAACTTCAATGCTGATGTGACTCTGAAGTTTTGATAAATGAATCCCTCTTCTTTCAGTCCTTTTGCTCAATGATGAGCGTCGTGTTGTTGTGACCGACTAAACTTTTTGACCGTCTTCGTCGATTCGAGATGGTTCAATATTATTATTTTTTTAATTTTTTAATGATGGGAAATCATCAAATGACTTCTTCCGCTCTGGGTGGAGCGAAAGGGTGTGTCAGACTGTTACTGACTAAAACCCATCCATGTTCCTTCTACAACCCTTTGCATTCCGGGGCCGCGGTGACTCTTTCGAACAAATTCTGCAACCCTGGCAGGCTCTGGCCCTAGTGGGCCCAGTCTTCTATGCTGACATCTCTTTGAGGCGCGCGTGGAACACAACGCGCCATCGACCTGGGCCTGGTGGTGATCGGACAGCGAGCCACCCAACGCTCGCCGTCCGCAGGCCCGCGCCTACGGTGGCAGGGGATCGCCCTGCGACTCCCGACGCCCGGTGCGTCTTATTCTAATATTTTGTATTGCATCGGATATCTTGGTGTCCGGTGAAAGTGAGTGAATTAATAATTTATTTATTTAATTAACACCGTAAAACTATCTTTATAGGTAACCTTAATATGATAGCCAAGTGCTATAGCTACCTAATGAGATCAGAACATAACTCCAATACTCAATAAGTAAAAAAATTAAACTTAATATACATAAATAGAGTACGGAACACCACGCTGCGCTCCAAAACAGGTACAGGTATACTCGAGGCCTTTGCCCAGCAGTGGGGCACAGTAGGCTCAGGAAAAAAAAAAAAATATATATTTTTCTATTTTTTTTTCTATTGTTATTATATAAATAACAATAGAATCATAATAATCGAGAAAGTTTAATTTTTCTTTTTTTTATTATTATGATTTTATTGAGAATCTTACAATTTGGATTCCGGTTCGTTTTCCCTGTCGTGTATCATCAGATACATAGAACAACGATAAAGGACAAATACAAACCTGAAATGACGTCATGGTACTCATCATGGTGAACAACTTTTACTATCAACCTCGAAATCGCGATTTTATATTTACTCAACTTTTTGCGTTCGTTCTGATTCACTTTGTAATACCTTTAGCCAAAAAACATAGCTAGCAAAATAGTTCCAAAGTTTCTAAAAAGAATTTCACAAAATAATATCAGAATTTGTACTCAATATTTTTTCTGCACACGTTTTCTTGTTTTTTAAATTGGTGAAAACAAATCCAATTCCCGAGTTGGATGTTGGATTCAAATCAATAGCGAGTGGGAATTCAATTTGTAAGTCTTTCGTAGGCAGATGCGAACAGTTTTCAGCAGTTTATGGAATATGGAAAGGTAAAAATTCTGTGGTGAAACAGCTACGCCAGCTGTTAAGATTCTGAACCCGGTGCTGCAAGTGTATATACTTCCTGCCAGGGTTGCGGAATTTGTTCGAAAAATTCACCGCGGCCCCGGAACGCAAAGGGCTTTAGAAGGAACACGGATGGGTTTTAGTCAGTAAGAGTCTGACACGTCCTTCCGCTCCACCCAGAGCGGAAGAAGTCATTTGATGATACCCATCCTTAAAAAAAAGAGTATATACTTATTTAGTCGACTACGGAACAGAAAGTAAAGGTATCTAGGTATCGATGTTCGATTGTAGCTCGTTATAACGTTAACGTTTATTGAAATAATAAGTTTACATTAAGTATACATATTATTCAGTAGTAGCTAGTAGTACTGGCAGGCTCTGGCCCTAGCGGGCCCCAGCCACTTTCAATATCTCTCTCTCCATTGAACTTATGAAACATTATCAATACACAACAACTTTAATAAATGTAAAACCATCTGTGGTTAGCAATACTCGTGAAAGTTAATGAAAACTAAAAGCTGATACAAATATGAATACAGGTCGATCGGAAAATTCGTTTGCCCGGTGAAGCGGATTGGAAAATTTCGTGCTAACACATGCAATCATATTGGCAATATTTAATGGAAACATTTGGTTTGCTTTTAATTACTGATCGTACCCATAAATAAAATATGCTATCCCAGAACTTTTATGGTTTCGTGGAAAATTATTAACTAGGTACCAATTTTATTGGAACACTCAACTCACATGTCAATGGCTCACCGTTTATATTTCATTTATTCGTTATAAATACATTTAAATTACATTTTTTAAAATTGCATTGCAAGCATTGAGACGTTATGTCCAGACACCTGTCAAAGCGTTTATGTATTTCATTTTTATTTTTAATAACTGATATGCTATCATTTGACTAAAATCTGACCTAATGGAAAGTTATGATGTGGACGACGATGGTACGCTTCCCCAAAAGTAACCTATTCATTGTTGACTTAAAGATCCTATTGGTAATCAGTTAACGTACGTCACATATTCAACGTTGAACGTCTCCTGCCCTAGAAGCGTCAACTAGTCTGTTCTCATTTCCCAGCAATTATCATTGTTCGCATACTCAATCATGCCCGCAGCACAGCAAAATTAAAGCAACCCAAACACCGTTCTGAATGCGTTATTGCACTGGACATGCAGGATGAACCTAGTGTTGTTAGCCCAAGCGTAGCGTAGCGTGTGACGCCCCCTTACTATGTTGGCAGATCACGTTTAAAGGGCAGCTGGGAGAAACTGGATGTGAAAGACAGATAGGGTGTTAAGGGCAGCCTTGAAAAAGGCTTATGTCAAGGAGTGGATTACTATAGTTTAAGTTGATGATCCATGAACCGCAAAAGGCATTCATTTTAGTTGAATTACAGAATTGCATCTGACTGTTTGAAGATTTGTTGGATTTTTTTTGGCTGGCCGCATACGTACGGTTTTTTAATTTGGTTTCCTGATGAAGGATTAATAAATACGTATGCGCCTGGCCTTAGTTGTCTTTTGCGGTCGGGTTTTTTATTGGGTCACTTTATTTTGATATCCTAGATGACTATGCCACGACAAAATATGACGTGACTTGACTTGATACGGCGCGCAGCGGCTGCCAACTTCTTTTTTTTAATCAATAGATATATATTATCCTATTAAACTTCGGCACCCGCCTTTGAGGGAGACTTATGTCCAGTAATGGACGTCTTTCGGCTGATATGATGGAACCTAATGGTACCTCATTTGTTAAAATCTATTCAGCCGTTTAAGCTACAGGATGTGCCAAAGAAATAGACATACCAACATATTCTCAAAAACATTACCCATTTTTGGGGCAAGTCTGGTAAAAGCGGTCTTCACCTACTGCCAACATTTACTCTAAACAAGAAGATTAACTTCTTACTTCAAAGAAGCCAACTCGTATATCACACAAGTCTCATAATAATGCACTGCCTGTAGTAGAACTTGTCAGCTCTAAACAAATTTGAACAAGTTTGACGACAAGGCTCGCGACGTTGCTACCACGCCAAACTCGTATGCTGTCATTATGCATTTTTGCTGTACTTCATATTGAGAAGTTTTAGTTGGAAGTCTGGTGTACTGAATTTACAGTGTGTTTATGTATTTCTTGATCTGAATGAATGTTGTCATATTTTAATATTTACCTTCGCCTAAATGAAACTCTTCTCCTAACTCCCTCAGTCACCTAGCCCCTTACTTTCAATATATTTGCGCCAACCGCAATCGGAATCTACGCTCATCAAATAACCGTCTTCTTCAATTTCCCACTTACAGTACTGACTTTATTCAGTCTTCCTTCTTTGTTCAGTCTATTTCTTTGTGGAGTACGCTACCCCTGGAAATCAGGATCGTCACCAACCGATTAGCCTTCAAAGTTTAAATTCGTGAACACATTCGTAAGAAGTTGGCAGTAGTATCATCACATCGCTAATGTTTTCCAATAACCTATTTGTTATAATTGTTAAAGTATTTCGTGTACCTACCTATTTATCTTGTTAGATTGAATATTTATATTGTATGTTGAGTTTATATATTTGTATGATTTATTGAAATGTTTGTATGTAATTAAATATCAATCGCTTTTTATTCACCATATTTCACCTACCACCATTCTCTGTATCACCCAAAGGTTGACTGGTATAGAATGCCTATGGCATTAAGTCCGCCTCTGTACATTTTGTGTGCCTAAAGTGTTAATAAATAAATAAATTTAAATGGGCTTTGGATTAGACGCAAGTTTCGCTGTTTACCTCATTCTCATCTGATGCAAAGCGATTATATGATCGACTATGGAGCACGGTTGCCTAGTAACTATTAATCCTTTACTTAAAGATTGTAACTATGTTCAGGTTGTAACTATCAGGAAATATGCTCCGGCATGGAATTTCACTCTTACTCTTACATCCAAATCTACTTCAGGCCACTCTAAGAGGTCGGTTACAACAGCTATAGACACAACATGTAACAGAATAAACGCAATCACTGAAAAGGCTCACTACTAAGGTTTCACTACTTATGAAACCAATAATGTAATCGCGAAAAAAAATTGACGTCCCATACATTTATGTGCGCATAACTCGACAAAATGCACTTGATTTCGAAGTTGATCCCTTAGTAAAAGTTGTTCATAATAATGAGTACAATGACCACTTAAGAGTCATTGCACAAACACCAACAACAACATCAACACACAACAAAAACCAACAACATCAACACAACAACCATCAACATCTCGACTCGTTCCTAAAGGAAGAGTTTTGGCCGAAGAGTGTAGTCTACCGACGTTTTCACTTCGTGTGTTAGTTTATAAGTTAATTAAGTAAGATTAATATGTATTGGTTTATTTTTTGTATGTTTCATTTGTGTATTTTATCTATGGGCCTTAGTTGCCTGATAATAAAGAATGATTATTATTATTGCGTTTATTCTGTTAGAAGTTGTATAGCTATGGTTATATAACAGGTCTAGGGTTATCTGCTTGTACCGCCATTGTCAGAAATAACAATTGCTTGCAAACACGCGCTTCGACTTAAACTTGCCCTTGTTTTGCAGAAAGGGCTAGGGTCGGCCTTGAAACAATTTCCTCGACCCACTCTGCTAAATGGTGGCTTATTTGGTTTACAAATGATTATTATACAATTGTCTCACCCCAAACATCCGGGCGGATCTCCGAAAAAAGGTAAATGCCATAAAATCTTCATATCATCAACGTAGCGATACAAAACCTTAGGCCAAAATCCGGCAATAAATATAAGAATATCTATTATTGTAATGGCTAGCTCTACAGTTTAGGAAGGGTCTACAGAAATCGATGAAAAACTCCGCGATGCGGCTTCTCAAGCCGTGGGTATTTACATAACTTGGGATCGGGGAAAGGTCACAAATGGCCTGGACCATTCATCATTCTAACGTCACTCAATTTTGTTAGCATTATATGTAAATAACGCTATATCCTTCTGAGAAACTAACGTTTACGTAACCTATATCAATTTGGTTACGCTTCGAATGAAATGGACATCTTTATGTAGAACCTTTTTGTGAGCCCACTAACGGAAATAGACTTGCGAGTTTACGTTTTCAGCTCCGTTTCTGGGATGAAATTACCGTTCAGAGTATTTTTATCCTTTGGGTCTTAAGGAAATGCTTTGAAATTGATTCTGATTGCTCGCAGTCAATATTTTGAGTCTAAGGCATACAAAAAGGGATATTGAAAATAGAAGCCTGCGATAAAAGTTTATTGTTACAATATTAGGTAAACTTTTTTTATGATCGATAGGTACGCGTCTGACCACTATCTCACCTGATGGTAAGCGATGATGTGGTCGAAGATGGCGCATGCTTGCCTAGAAGTAACCGATTCACTCTTGATCTAAAGACTCTAAGGTTATAGTTATTAGGAAACACAGATTCTGGCAGGGAATTTCACTCCTTAGCTTTAAGCACAATGAATGTGTTCCCTAAACGTTTTGTGCTTGTGGGTGGGATGCCCACCGGTGGCGCATCGCCGTACGTCTTGTGGTCCGATGACGGAACGGGCTTGGTGGAATTAAACTATTCAATTCCGTCGCACACTCTCCAAAATGCAACCGATACAAAACCGACAGGCTAGCAACTCGGCATCGATGCTCAAGACTGGAGCTTTGACTCAACGAGTCTATCATTGCCGATGATCCTCTTGCATTGACAAGTACAAGCGTTTACCCTTACGATAAAAGTAATCCGGTAAGTTTAGTTGAGGCAAGCTTTAGCGTAGATTGCTCGTCTTTTTCCACAGCGTATCTTATTCAACATCGTCCAAGCGGCATGCATGTCCTTGAGTTACGCATGTCCCGATGCGCTCTTAATTGAATACGGAAATAATTACGGTAACAGTATCGGCAATATGAAAACATTCTTCGAATTTATTAATTTTCCGGAGTTGAGTTTACCCGGAAATTTACTCGTGCTATTGTTTTTGAATTAAAACATGGTGAATACAAAACCTACTCAAATGTAAGATGAGTTTCATATAAAGAAATCGAAAGATTCATCGAAAATTAACGTAAAAAATTAGGAATGGATGGTAGAGTCGTGTGTAACGTATGATTCAATTATCTCCGAGGCGATTGGTGCCTTCCGGATTTGGAATGTTATGGAATATACAATAAAATTCCTGATAGCATTAAGAATGAAAATTTGCACAACTTTAAAAGAAAATTGAAGAACGTTTTAATAGAAAAATGCTATTACTCAATCAAAGAATATTTAAATGACATCCTGTTTTAAAATTTCTGACATTTCTTATGTAACAATCATTGATCGTCCATATTGACATTTAATTTTAATTTATGACATTATTCAATTTCTTTAATATTCTTAAATAAGTTAGTGCTGACAATTTCATATTATTCTAATCGACATTGTTCCGTGTGATTGAAATGNTTCCATATTGACATTTAATTTTAATTTATGACATTATTCAATTTCTTTAATCTTCTTTAAATAAGTTAGTGCTGACAATTTCATATTATTCTAATCGACATTGTTCCGTGTGATTGAAATGAATAATTATTAATTCATTGTTTTAATTATATTGCATGTTTTTGTACGCAAAACCCTTTGCCCTAGAGGCAAAACATAGCGCTCTCACTGTATTACCAAATAAGAACTCATAATGTACCTATGTTTTACAATGAATAAATGAATCTGAATCTGAATCCTTCGTGAAACGAATATGTAGGTACTATTTACAACGGATCCAATCAAAATTACGTATCAGATTTACGTTCAATATCTTGATTCGCGCTATTTTCTGCCTGTCAAATATATAACAAAATCACTATTCAGACGTCGACCGGCACTGTTACCGGTCGATGTCATTTGGCTGAAATTACAACTATTGAAACTTAGTCTTCCTAGCCTAGAAAAACGAATATAAAACATGTGACATATAGAAAAACTTATAAACGTGATTATAAGAAGCATTTACTTGATTAATTTAAAAATCCTGCAATAATCACTCAATTCACAAACCTGCACACACGCATTTGCATAATACCATTCCTTTGTTCACTGACACAGCAATATATTCTATGACGTCATCCCTAGTTTGAGTGACATAGTGCTCGTCCAGATAAAACGGTTTCACGCGAGAATAGAACCGCGCGTATGCACTGGTATCAGGCGGTAATCCTCATACGATGTGGACTGGAATATTAAACTCATGGGTTGTAGTGTGTGCACGTTTGTGTTGAATATTCGCACGTCATGTGACTGGGAATGTTGCGTTGATGTTTGTTTGGGTCTTAGAAAATTAGGAATGGCTGTTGCTGCCCTTGTGATTAAGTCCGGAGATAGTGACATCTATTTCTACTGACAAACACCAGATGTGACAATTTAATCATTATCATACTGCGACATTCCTTATCCTTTATTTTGACTTGACAGACCTGTATAGACTAATCTACTACTAGAATTAGCTTCATCTTTTTGACAGTCAGACCTGCCTGTAAATGGCCTATTTGAAATGAAGATTTTTGTATTTTTAGTACCATACCTTTTTTGCATCTGGAATGTGGAGCTTTCGGTAAAAGACCAGGGAGTCACTAAAACCACCTTGGTGATCTTGATCACCTTCAGTCCATAAAAGGCATGCGCGTGCAGTAGGCTACAGTAAGGGTAGGCCAGGGTTGCGGAATTTGTTCGAAAGAGTCACCGCGGCCCTGGAACGCAAAGGGCTTTAGAAGGAACACGGATGGGTTTTAGTCAGTAAGAGTCTGACACGCCCTTCCGCTCCACCCAGAGCGGAAGAAGTCATTTGATGATTT
>NDFZ01002777.1:0-20507 GCA_002192655.3 Mamestra configurata
AAATAAATAAATTAGTGTTTCTAAAAACTACCATAATTATATACAAGCAATGTAACCTCTCGATTTCAAAAACAATTAGGTTCGATTTCTACGAAAGTTATTTCAAAAAACAAATTTACAATTCATCGCCGTTTACTGTTGAAAGTCAAATCAAAAGATTTATCTCGATTTTCCTCGTGTTTTATGAAAGACACTGTCAACCAATGACGTGTCTGACAGCGCCAGTCAATGTCAGACATCAATTCAATTTTTGACAACCTCACGCGTCAATAGACAAAAAAATAATCAGGAAAAGCATTTTCCTGTTGGGATTCGAATTCTTTCAACTTCTTATCAAGCTTAGCATAAATGATTTTAACATAAAAATGTAATACGTTATGTTTTCTCAATTTACAATCTGCCTAGCATTTTCCCTAATATGTCAGGGCGGTTACCAGTCAATCGGATACAACTGAATACCAGTATTATACATATAACTAACTTTTGCCCGCGACTTCGTATGCGCATAACCCGTTTTTTCCGTTCCCGTAGGAGTTTCGGGAAATCGTCTCTTACAACTCTACGGAGTGTAGGAAAGCTACATGCCAAATATCAGCTTTCTACGACGACTGTATCACGGAACTGCGACACTCAAAACTTGATGTGCGGTATTCCGACAGTACGCCACTGCGATGCACGAAATATCGACAGTTTGCAATCGAGACGTACGTAACTTCGAATGTACGCCATCTCGAAGCACGCAGCTTCGACAGTTCGTAGTTACACCACATGCATAACATAAAAATACATATAGTAGTTTCGGCTGTGCGTTGTCTGTCAGCCACTGAGTAACGCAAGAGTTTTATATTTATATTGATTGATTGATAACTTTTTAAGACTAAGTATTGTAGACTACAAAAATACAGTACATATTGAATTATGAATATACAAATATACAAATGAATTATGTTATGAAATATAATATAATATACACTTCTCATCAAAAAAATCGAAACACTTTCGTTTTTATTGTTTTTGTCCTAATNGCAAAAATACTATAAATATAATATATATTTCATAACCAAAATAAAAATACGAAACTTATGAAAAATCGAAGCTAAAGTTTAATCACATTATAACCCAGCGAATGGCTATGAAACCTTTCATATAGCCGGCTTGTAGGAGAGCGCCGGGATTATTCTCTTCCGCCTGAATAAGCCATGGCGATATTGCGCCATCGAATACTGGGAGCAAAGCTGCGGTACCAGCTAGTATTTTATTAGTGCAGTAAGCAAGTACTGGCAGGTAACGATAATAGATTGGGGTCGGGTAGTTTTTCTTTTTTCAAAGTGTTTAGAGAAAATGTGTGTAGAGGTTTTAAAAGCTGTGGCTTGGAGAATTAATATTATCGACATTTTCTGTAGTTCGTCGGGTTTTTTTTTCAGTTGTGATTGTTTTAGACCGAAGGAAGAAACGTTAATATATTTTATTGCCATAGATATTTATGCCTGTGGCACTATACAGTGTCGTTTTTGGTTAGTAATAAAAAATTAACGAACAAGTTCGGGCCAGACTCGCGTGAACGCTGCAGCACTGGTTTACAGAAATTCAGTAGATTTAGAGCAAATTGACTGTGGGAGATGGACAGACAGACGTCAGACACGCTAGTAATCCTATAAAGGGTTCCATTTTTTCATTCCGACGTACGGAGCCCTAAATATCAAGTTACTGATTTAGTAAATTGTAGTTCTAATGATCACTATTAGTTGGATCTCAAAAGTACCTACTGTGATCGGTGTCAGGTAAAATTATACACAGTCTTCAATTTCCTAAAATAACTCGTAAGTTTACACTTACGAGTTACAAATGAATGTCTCAACCGACAGGCCGAACGTTCTAATTCATAATGGCCGCCGTCGTTACACGTTACCTTCGACTATCTGTGAAATTTATCATTTTCATTGGCATTCACTTATTTATTAAATTTAGGGATCGCTAAAACTATTAAGGCATCGAAGTTTTTCTTCACAATTACCAGTCAGTATTAATGAATATTCAAAAAAACAATTGCAAAAGTAACGCGCCATCACATGTCGCCTTTTTAGTAGCAAAGTTCCTCCTTTTTATTTCATACGACAGCCAATCAGTTAGAGTTTAGAATTTTCGAAAGTCGATACAGATGCGATTCTAATCGACTGTTTGCAAAAAACTCTGAAGCGAAGTTGACGCATCGCTACTACCAATTGAATTCCGACGGTTCGTACGTCGGAGAGGCGTACTGTTGGTCAAACAAAAGCTGCCAGTGACAACGTGATCGCGTCACGTACGTCCCTGGGACATAGTTTATAAACATGGGAGTACATTTTGTTCCTGGTTTTAAATACCTATGCTGTAGCAAATTTTCTACGGAACATCTATTCATTAAAGTTTATGACAGAACTGCCTACTGCCCTATGGAAAAAAAACCTAACAAGTGCGAGTCAGACTCGCGCACCGAGGGTTCCGATCGAGTCTACATTTTTTCCGAGTATACATTACCTACGCAAATTTATAAAACTTTGAAAGCACTCTCATTACTCTGACAAAAATACAGCAGTTAAGATTAAAGGACAAACTTAACTTTGTTGTTGAAAAAATTATTTGATGAAATTTTTTGATCAATTCAAAATTTGGCACTGGTCAACTCTTCAACCGAGAATATAAGTTTGTTCGCAAAAAATATATACTATATAATAAAACTACAAATTACATTTCAGACTTTTTCCTGTACTTGTACTGTACAAGAAGATAGATCTATCTTCTTGGCAAATTTCATGACTCTAGGTCAACGGGAAGTACCCTATAGATTTTGATTCCTTTACGAGCGCCATAAACGGAGCATAAATGGCCTTATCTTTAGATTGCGTTGACTNCCAAATTTTATGACTCTAGGTCAACGGGAAGTACCCTATAGGTTTTGATTCCTTTACGAGCGCCATAAACGGAGCATAAATGGCCTTATCTTTAGATTGCGTTGACTTACGGCCGGTCTCAATAACGTATCTACCTTTCACCAACTGTCAAATTACCCACCAACAGTAGCTAAACGTCATTTTTGAAAGGCAAACATGACGTTTCATCTACTGTTGGTAGCTAATTTGACAGTTGGTAAAAGGTAGATACGTTATTGAAACCGGCCGTTAGAACTTAAATTTTTAGACCTGAGTATTTGATATTAATTTCAGCTTGATTCCTCCACGTGTTCCTAAAAATAAGGGTCTTGACAGATGGACAACAATGTGATCCTATAAGGGTTCCGTTTTTGGCGGCTGAGGTACGGAGCCCTAAAAAAAGTGAAATAATGTGTGTACCCCTGATGATAAAATTGTCAATCAATAGTCTTGGTTGTTTCTAATCGACTTTAAGAATTGATTTCACATGGAATCTCACTCGGTCATAGAAAAAACGGCCAGTAGTGGTTGAATAGTAGAAACTGTACGACAGACAGAGTCTTTTTAGTCAGACAAGAAGCCGTTGCTTTCAACTAAAACCACTCAACATGCTTTGAGACCTTTTGATCACCTATCCAAAAAAAAACTGATCAATAATTATTTTTATTGTGAAAACAATTTCCTAAATCATTCAAATCAACTGTTAAAATTCGTAGGTAGCTATCACTTCACAAAAAAATAAAAAGACAAGCAACTAATAAACACCACAAAAAAACGGGGACATAACACACAATCTTAATTAATCAATTTAATCATCGCACCTACACATGTAACCACCCGTTCCCATACGTCGCACAGACGTAGAAACACGTGACCTACACCTGTACGGCTTTCATTGTTTATTTTTATTGCTGGGACCAAATTCACGCCCAAATAAATGTGAAGTAAAACCTCTGGGACGTTAATTAAGTTCTTGGCTTTTACGGCCCCTTTGCAGCCTGCGGTGTTACTCGTAATGAGTATTAGGGGGTTAGAATGCCCGTATCGGATGTGTGGCTAAGACTTTGTGACTCGAAACCAATCGGGCTTGACTCGCGTTTGGGAGACCACCGAGGGGATTAAAGCTTTTTCTGCTGTGGGCTTGCCAAAAGGATGATTAGTAGGCGTGTTTTTTGTTAATAGAGTTGACTGGGTCGAGCTCATTTTGCTGTGATGGTCAGTGGAGTAATCTAGCCCACAGATCTGATGCGTCTTTTTTCTATGTGGGTTGCAAGGAGAAGTTAAGTACTGAACATGTATGTTTATCCTAATGCTGTTCTTTTTCAAATATGATTATTGTTGCGGGATTCAAGACTGTTGAATCGTTTCTCCGGGCTCTTCCAGGTTTATTGTTTCAACGGTTTTATTTTTATATAACCGCTCTTTTTTGGGGTTCCGTAGTCAGCAAAGAACTCTTATAGTTTCGCCATGTCCGTCTGTCTGTCCTTCCACGGTTTAGCTGAGAGACGCTTAGCGCTTGAAAGTTGAAATTTAGTATGGGTATACAGAATAATCATGTCGACAAAGTGGTAGAATAAAATCTTGAAATACATTTGTTTTTTGGGCTACATGTAAAGTGGCGAGGATTTTTTTTATCGTTTCTCCATGGTGTGGGGTGTCGATGGATAGGTCGTTTATATTGAGGGTTTGCTACAACTATTTTTCCATCCAAGGATTCGTTTGCGAAATATTATGCTTAGAAGTGCTCATTTTTCTTAGAGTCAAGTGTCCGCCCCCTCTGCCAGCTAAACGGTTGTTTTTGGAGACGTGCAAATATTCATGGTAGTAGGATATACATATATTATATTAAAAAAGGAAAACTATCACAACCAAGTAGGCTTTACAAATTAACGAGTAACAGTTGACCAACTTAAATAATGGAAGTGGGTAAGAAAAAATCTTAATAATTCCATAGAAAATGACTTAAAACCAAGTGCATTTCTAACTTTATAAAATTTTTCTGACATCGTTTAGGAGACGGGTAACTACGGAACCTGTTTTTTTTTTCTTTCTATATCTTCTTTATTGCGACTTTTAGAAGTTGCTGTGGGTTACTAAAGGTGCAACTGCTATTGAAGACCATATGCAAAGACTTTGCACAAAGTTCACGTTCAGTCANAATAATGGAAGTGGGTAAGAAAAAATCTTAATAATTCCATAGAAAATGACTTAAAACTAAGTGCATTTCTAACTTTATAATCTAATAATAGTGAAATACATTATAAAAAAATTCTGACATCGTTTAGGAGACGGGTAACTACGGAACCTGTTTTTTTTACTTTCTATATCTTCTTTATTGCGACTTTTAGAAGTTGCTGTGGGTAACTAAAGGTGCAACTGCTATTGAAGACCATATGCAAAGACTTTGCACAAAGTTCACGTTCAGTCATCAATGCTGACGTTGACTTGTATATAAAATTCTTCCGTTACTGACTGACTGACAGACAACGCACAGCCGAAACTACTGGTCGTAGAAAGCTGAAATTTGACGTTTAGATTTCCCGAAATTTCTTCGGGAACGGGAAAAAACGGGATATGCGCGTACGAAGTCGCTGGCAAAAGCTAGAAGTGCATAAAGCTAACTGCGTCACCAGTATACAACCTTTGCATTAATAAAGAAAAGTAAAAAATAGGGCAGACCACAACAAATTTTGGTGTCAATATTTCGAATATGACCGCTTCGAAAATTTTGTTGTTATTTTTCCGATATTTTTTATGGACTAAATTAGGTTTGTATTGGCTTCGGTACCTAGTATTGGTTATGTGTATTTTATATTGCTTTTTTGATACTTTATTTATCGAAAAGGTTCTAATTTTAGCGCTTCTTGGATAAGGATGACTTATGTAGGCTGTATGTCTTTAATTAGCGTTACGCACACTAAGTTATTTCAGGATAAATGACAACGTTTACAAAGAGGTATATAAATGGTATATTCATAAAAGGCTTGGAAATCAGGTCTTTTTGAACATTAAAACTAGGTATATTAGCAAAACATCTCACCAAAAGCCAAACCTCCCAGTATATTAGCTAGTTAGAAGTGCAATTTCAAACTTAATTTTATATAAACGGATTTGCTAAATTCAAGTCAAAAAACGAAGAAACCACACCAGAAAAACCGACTTCCAAACTAAAATTATTGTACTATGTAGTGGTTTTTATTTGGAAGCCGGTTGCATTGTTCTTTGTAAAAAGTTTTTTTTGAGTGCGAGAACAGACTTTCTGTTAAGTTAGTAGAACCTGATACTAGACAGCAGTTTAAGAAGTACTTAATACTATTAAATAAAGGGATCACATTAACACCTAGTCTAGAAACGTTACGGACAAGACAAATATTTGTTCCATGCTGGAATTGAAGCTGCCACTCGTAGCGAAAGCCAATCACTTAGCTATTGTGCCAATTCTGCCCTCGATTGCAAAGAATAATTGGTATGAGGGCATCACAATGGCTTATTATTTCAATTTAGATAGGTCTATTTTTTAAGGTTTCGATCCTCATATGAAAAATGTCTGCCATTAGGCTTCGTTTCGACCAGAGATGAGTAAAGATGCGTAGCGAGGGATGTGTTTGTTAAGAACCAATAGAATTGCTTGCGCTGAGCGAGGCTAGTAAAATGAGGCGATTCTATTGGTTTTTAACAAACACATCTCTCGCAGAAACGCAGCGTTATTCCCCTATATTCTCTACTCGAACTCGACTCAATCAAACTGACAGTTATCTTTTTCTAGCGACCTGCCCCGGTTTCGCACGGGGACAAATCAAATCTGTTCTCTAGATTTTGCGTAAGTGGCAAACGGCTAAAAAAAAATCCATACCTCTCACAAACTTTTAAACTTACCAATTGTGTGCGAATAACCCTGACAAAAATATTATTATAAAGGATGATCTATACTAATATTATAAAGAGGTAAAGTTTGTGAGGTTGTAGGAGGTAATCTCTGGATCTACTGAACCGATTTTGAAAATTATTTTTGTATTGACAGCCACATTCATGAGGAATGCTATAAGCTATACGGGAATAGGAAAAAATATGGCGAGATATGCGCGTACGAGGTCACTGGCAACAGCTATTTAGTAAGAAAAAGNAATTTTGAAAATTATTTTTGTATTGACAGCCACATTCATGAGGAATGCTAAATATACGGGAACAGGAAAAAATATGGCGAGATATGCGCGTACGAGGTCACTGGCAACAGCTATTTAGTAAGAAAAAGTAAACTAGTATGGCATGTATTTAACGCGGCGAAAAATTAATCTGAATTTGGGATAAAACCATTAAAGCCTACCGGCATTAATTTTTTTAATACCAAATTCAGATTGCTACCGCAAAGATAGGGTTGGCAGCTACAGCGAAGGATAATTTTAAGTAGAATTTATTGTTTAAGCAAACACTTGATGGCGGATAAATTGACGGCGGATAAAAAGCAGAAAATGGGCATTCTTAAATAATACAATGAGGTGAACTGAAATGAGAAATGAATAATTTAAATGTCTAAAAAACTTTTTATTCGTGCCTCCTAATGAAAAGCCTCCTATCCTATCTGGGGATCCTATTTCTGGTTGGTTTAAAAAAATTACCACGAAGGGAATGGCGGTATCTGAAAAACCCCGCATCCCATTTTAACCTTACCTGTCCGAGTCGGGATGCCCCAAGTCTCGAGCTCGTAAACTTTGTTGTTATCCCACTGTAAATATTAGTCACTGTCATTATTCATAGCACCTTGCCTATGATTTTAATTGGCCCTGTTTAATATGTTCGCTACCTTTAAGTAACAGTCATTATTTAGTTTTCCCTTGCTTCAAGCTCATCTTATATAAATATTGCTAAAATATTTAATCGCTGTCAAGTTATTTTTTTAGAAGCAAATAGTTAATCGCCCTTTAAGTTGTACGCAGGTTGCGCTGACGTTCTTTGTTGAAGGTCACCAGTATAGAGGGTATGCGGTACAGAGAGTCCCGCAAACTTCTACTGGAAATAGGAGGATCCTCCTGCCAGACGGTTGTTGTGTCTGGTTGGCAACTGCCCGATAGTTGATATTCGGACTGTTGTGTATGTTCAAATTGCACGGAAAACTTTGCTTGCGCGATGCAGGAATTCGTTGTTAGTTCATTGTAGATGGCGCTGCGGTTCTTTTTGTTGCCGTACAAATATCGCTTCTTAGTTTTTCATGTGGCGGCATTGATGCCGCTACAAGTTGCCTGGACATATAATTAGCCAATTAGTATTAGCAGGATAAGAAGCAATAGGATTGGACTTTTTTCACCCCAAAGAGTTAAAAACCACACTGTATGATGCACCCAGATCGAACTCATTAAGTTTCAGTAGTACAATCAGGAACAGTGGTCAATATTGCCTACACCATAAACCGAACCGTAATCCTTCTGTCCTTCTGTACCAGCATTCAATTATATTTACGGTAATGTAACAGGGTGAAACGGGACCACATGACGTACACATTTCAATCTGCTGTACAGTTTGCCACCAGAATCAACTATTAACTCACCGCAGGTTGGAATTAACCTGCGTGTTTATTGTTTTTCGACTGGCGATTTTGGTATATTGAAGTTTTTGTCTAGGCTTTGTACAAATATTTAGTTTAATTCTTTATTTTATAATAAGCCCTTTCATATGATATATCACATGGTATATTCTGAAAAACTTTTTTTTTAATTTCTAGTTTGCCCCCCAAAAGTGACCCCATCCTCAAAAAATATTTGTTAACGTTATGCGTCTGTGTTTGTGTCACAGAAATTCATATGTGTACCAAATTTCAACAAAATTGGTCCAATAGATTCGGAGAATTTGAATTGGCTGTGGCAGACGAGCAGACGGACAGCCAAACCGAACCATTCGGAACCCTAAAAACAGAATCGTTATAGGATCACTTGTGTCTGTATGTCTGTTTGTCTATCTGTCAAAGCCTATTAGCTCCGAATCTAAGGATCACATTATGAAATTCTTGACCCGAACATGGGTACGGGTCAAAGAAAAGTGACCACAAACTATTTTCATTTTATGTGTCCATATAAAATGAAAATACTTTGGGGTCACTTTTGGGAGACTACTTAAAAATATATTAAAAAAGTTTAAAACTTTGACGTGTGCCATATCAACTCGCACTTAGCTTATTTTTTATCTACTTGTACCTAACTTTCGTCCGTAGACCTCAAATTTCGTCTACGCTACGATGCAGAAGTAATAAAAGGACTTTTCTGTTTCAAATTCTTATTGTAATTAGCACCTATAAGTTTCTATTAGGGTCCCAAAACTTGGGATCGATTTTTCTCCTAATTTGAAGAGCTTCTAAGTTACTAATCTATTAATAAATATGTTATCTTCCCTTCTTTTATAAAACGTCTCGAATTTTATGTTTTCAATTTCGACCTATATTCGGTAAAGGTGTTTATGAACTCGTATACGATATGCATTCGTGTTTTATTTACGAACATTATAAAAACGGATCCGAATATTTCCATAATACAAGTAAGTGCACAAACGTCCTTACAAGGAAAAAGCGCGAACCTGTAAATTAATAACACACAAGCACACCACTACCGTAACATCCATCAGGTGTTACAAGCTAAGCAAAACAAACACAAAACTACAGTTACGACGTCCGCTCTCTTCCGCGTCCCAGATGTTAATGACATTATCTAATGCCCTCACGTTGTGTTACTACTTCCGCGTGAATGTGACAACTACCCACATTTTGCTGGTGTGCAAATAACCATTATTTGAGTTTGTTTATTTTATTCTTATGATACTTATATATATACACTTATTTATGTTTATTGTGTATTCATTGTATATTCATCTCACAAAAGTTGAAAAATATTGAGTCTAAAATTTTAGAAAATTAAAGATTATAGATTACTGGAAAACCTAATGAAGTCTATAAGTTTTAAAGTAATAATAATATGATTGTAATAAATCGTTGTCTTCAAATTTTATTGTTATTTATATTTAAAACTGTTTTAATAAATACAAACCTTACTATATACACAAGAGATAAAAATAAAAACTCGTTACTAAATAAACCCTAAAATATGGGGTCAAAAAAGTCATCCGCAATACTTATTATTTGACCAAGGTAAAAGCCAATATGATTCGTTCGGAACCCTTAGACTGTGAGTCCGACTCGCAATTGTCCAGTTGATTTCCAGATTTTAAAATGTCTCGTCGGTTGTGACTGCTATGCACAAGAAAATGGGTTCGATGCTCGTGTCGAGCAAAGTGTCATTGGGTTTTTCCATTTAGAGTTATACTGTACAAACAAGCACAACACTACCGTAACATATACAGCGTGTTCCAAAAGTGCGTTGTCATATTTAAGGGTGATGTTGGGTAGCTGTTACACGAAACAAAAAACATAAAAATAAATAACGGAACAAATAAATAGTCCTTTTTCTAAAATAATCGACCAAAAAAAAACGATTGATTTGATGTCATCGACTGCATCAGAATGCTTGAAGTCATTTGTTTGGAACTTTTTGTTTTTACTATTTTTCCTTTCAGCTACGGTGACGGTGGTAAACGGTGTTCTGTATGGTGTCGGAGGTAAACGAATAGCACCATCCCAACACTTCCCGTGGGTATCGTAAGAGCTGACTAAAGGACTCACCAGAAAATGGGCAGCAGCATTCTACAGAGAATGCTGCTGCCCATTCTCTGGTGAGTCCCCACAGGGTTCTGTGCATTGCAACAGCTACACTGCGATCGCAGTGTAGCTGTTGTGTAGTACCCCCTTGGTGTAGGCCTACGTCCAGCAGTGGACGTCTTTCGCTGATAAGATGATGATGGTGATGATGATATCAGCTACCCAACAACACCATTAAATATAACCACGCATTTCTGGAACAGCCTGTAGTTACGAATTTAAGTGTGCCTAGCTACTGAGAGTCCATTATTTTTTCAGTTGGTGATAATTTATGAGGGGACTATTGTAAAATTCCCCCTTTTTTTCCTAATTACATAGTAATCAAATGTGACGAAATGTGGGTGCTGTTTTCTATATTTTTTTCTTTCTTCATAACAAGAAGAATAATGTTATGTATTTAACTTTTACCTAATACTTCTGAGTACACAAAAGATCTGTCAGAGTACCTTCTTGGATGTCTATTGATAGACTTTGAAGTGAGGTCGAAATAGGCAATTTGTGTGGAAAGCTTTAATATTCTATTCACAAGGATCATATTAAAACAGACTATTTTTAGACCGAACCCAATTATCTTGGCAAATATTGAAAATGTAATGTTCTATGTTAAGTACTCATAAGTACCTAACGTTAACAATGTTGCTATTTTTAACTGACTTCAAAAAGGTGGTTGTCATTATCACTAAGTCAAAATCTGATGATGGGATTCCAGGGAAATCGAGGGCAACCCTCAAATTTTAAAGGCTCACACAGTGTTTTCATACACTTTCTATCGCAATTCAGATATTTGTGCCTGGTAATCATCTTCTCATATTGCTGAGCTGATGATGGAAGGTATAAGTCAGGATCTGATGATGGGATCCCAGGAAAAATGTTTGTTCAGCGATATTTTCGCCAATTGTCAACCGATTTGAATGATTCTTTTTTGTTTGGAAGAGTATTTTCCCGGACTGGTCTCATTTCAAATGAGTGAATATCTGATGAAAAATTTTGGTGGTAGGCAACGGAACTCTTTAATAAAATATAGTAAATCTCCCGGGATTGCTGAAATCGCATGTCTGGTTATTGTTTACACCAGTTTATAACATAACATCACGCCGGTACGCTGCAAAGGAGTATTCAGATACATAAAAGTCCACCTGAATTTCCATGGTTTTAGGGTTTTCTATTCGGGCATAACTTTATTGTTTATTAACCGATCTTGATGTTGCTTTTTGCGTTGGGTTTAGTTATAGCTATATTGTATTTGGATTGGACGTTGAACTTCAATGATAAATCAGTGATCTCCTCAACTTAAAATCAATAAAATCTAGTAAAGTGACATATTGTTAGGTTTATGTCAATCCTAAAGCAAAGTAGATATTTAACTATGAGCTGGTCTGGACTTTGATTGCGAGGCGATCAATAATGTCAATTTAGTGGTGGGGTATCACCACTCGGAAGTGAAAAATAAATCAAAGTTGTTGTATTTTTTTTGTACTAATAAAATACTTACCTCAAAAGACGTTTTACCTTCTACGGTATTACCTTCAGGTTAATTCCTAGAATTGAATACCTATACAAGTCTACTACTCAATAAAAATGATTTTTTGGTCCAACCAATCCCAGATTGATAAAATTTTCATTTCCTTCATTTAGTGCTAAGGTCGGTTTCTTCTGAAAAGTGAATGATACTCGACGCGGCATTTTCACCTTCAATTCTGCAACGTGAAAATGTATTGCGCCCAGCAGACCAAAGTAACATGGGACAAGAGGCTCTAGACAAAGACTATTTTGTCGGTGCCACTGGCTGTCAAAATGCTAGAATGTTTGGGTTCGACCACGTGTCATTTCACTAGTGCATGTCAAACCCATACATTTTTAAAGTTTCGACAATTGATATCGCTATCGAGTGTCACTTTGTCTAGAGGCTAAGAACATCTCAACAAAGTGACGTTGTATGAGCAATAACGAATATTGATAGGGCAAAAATGTGCACTGGTTTGTCTTGTGTCACGTGGTGAATGCCAAATATCGTAACATGTCACTTTGTCTTTAGTCCGAGATCACGATGATGAATGGCGGCGGCGACGGAGATAATGGTGGAACGTTTTACCAAAAAAATATTAATTAAAAAATCTTAAACTCCTCAAAGAAAGGCACAGGCCAACATGGCCACGTAATAAGGCTATAATATAATGTGCAGCATACTCAAAGGCATACCGATTCTGAATCACTCCAGTGAACGTTGGCATCTGAGGTATTTCTCCTCCGTGATCCGACCCTTGCCTTATTTTGCATTCTCATAATTCCCAAGGAAGGTTTATGAAATATGATGTAGTGGTTCTAAGCGTACTTAGAGCTTTTTAATATGTATGCTGAACAAATCATGGATATTTAAGATCATTATAATATTGTTGCTTATGCATTCTTTTGTAGTTAGTTTAAAACGTTGATAAATTTTTGTCGGGAAGTATCGTCAGTTATGTGTTAAGTGGTTGTTCAAACGCTACTTCGTTTTATTCTATTAATTAAATACATTGTTCGTGTCCAGTTACAGTATTGAATACTTTGAAGCTTGATACAAACATCTCCCATGCCTTTTTCGCTTGAGGTTAAGCAGAAATTATAGAACATCAGCTACAATCTTAACACACGCTTCTCGATCTAATACTTACGAACCAGTTATTTTTTTTGAGGTGGTCACTTCATTTCTTCCGTCACTATATTGTTTTAATAAACATTTTCAGACTTGTGTATTAAAATACTTTCCCAACAAAAACACACCAACTACACTCACGATAACGCAAATATCTACAGCATTTTTTTTCTGTTTTCCTATTAACATGGCGCAAGCAATTTGTTTACGAACAACATTTTAGTCCTTTNATCTCGATCTAATACTTACGAACCAGTTATTTTTTTTCAGGTGGTCACTTCATTTCTTCCGTCACTATATTGTTTTAATAAACATTTTCAGACTCGTGTATTAAAATACTTTCCCAACAAAAACACACCAACTACACTCACAATAACGCAAATATCTACAGCATTTTTTTCTGTTTTCCTATTAACATGGCGCAAGCAATTTGTTTACGAACAACATTTTAGTCCTTTCAATGGTCCGGTGTAATCCAATTTGCTTGTATCGGTACGCGTGATAGCCGCATCTCACCGGCGAACCTCAACTATTTACACACGTCGGGCAAACTCGGCTTTTGATTTGATTCTGTTTGGTAGCGAAGTTTGCTGTTTNGGTACGCGTGATAGCCGCATCTCACCGGCGAACCTCAACGATTTACACACGTCGGGCAAACTCGGCTTTTGATTTGATTCTGTTTGGTAGCGAAGTTTGCTGTTTTGGTTGTCTTGGCTTTATTTTGTTTAACTCTCAACACAGACTCCGTGCTGTTTTACCTAGCCGTGATAAGTGATGAAAGATGAAAGAGCACGAATTGCTGAGCCATCAGCGATGATAAATAATCATCTCATGTCCGCATGAATTGAGGAGCCAGGACATAATTTCTCAAATGTCCAAGCGCTTGCAATTATGCTTAACTCAAGCTTTGTCTGCTATATTCAAAATTGTTTCAGGCTATTAAGTATGATTGCCTAAAGTACTCATACAACTTAATAGCTTTAGTAATACAGCTTGTATGGACGGTTTTCACAATGTCTACTCAAGCATATATCCCTGTCGCCACCGCGGTGCAACNTAAGTATGGCTATTAAGTATGATTACCTAAAGTACTCATACAACTTAATAGCTTTAGTAATACGGCTTGTATGGACGGTTTTCACAATGTCTACTCAAGCATATATCCCTGTCGCCACCGCGGTGCAACTCAGTGCTTGGTGACTCACAATGTGATGCAACATATTTAGTGATAAATCGATTGAGTGAAGCGAATGTCATTTTAGAATATATCGGAGCGCAAATTATAGCCGCATCGCAACGGCCGAATTTCGACGATTTACACCAATCGAGCAATCGTGCAAATCCGCTTTTGATTTGGCGTTTCATCATTTCATCAAAACAGATGCAAGTTTTTTGTAGTGTGTTGAACGTGTTAAGTCATATTTTGATAACGTATACAAGTGGATATTATAGTTTCATATACTGGTCTTAAAGTCAATCATCGAAATCCTTTTCAAAAGTCCGAAAGGCTGGCTGGGAACAGATGTCAAACATCGTCGATTTTTAAAGGGTACAACCCTTATTATGTTCATAAAGCCGAATTGAGTGTTAGTGCTGAAAAGTTTTTAAAAGTAAAAGAGCTGAAGACTGAAATACACTAAATCCTTCTCAAAACGAGAAAGAAGAAACACCAAGCTAACTAAAATTTCCAAAAATATAACGGTCCATTCAGTGGACTGATCTAATTCAATGTGGCATGTGCTGTCACCAATAAAAGCCGCATCTCACCGAGCCTAGCTCAACAATTTATATACATGCATAGGGCTAACGCTTGATTTGATTCCATTTAGAGAGTTCCCATGTTTTTTTGGCTTACTTTGTAGCTAGTGAAGGGGAAAAATACTGTGTGGTGGTTGGTTGGTTAGTTTTTTAGGGTTAATGTTTGGAGCAATACTATAATGTGACACTGGTTCGATGACCAGTACCAAAAGGAATCAGCCTTGTCTTTCTCAACTATATTAGGGTCGGCTTTTAGTCTATCTGGATTTAGCTGAGTGCCAGTATTTATCATGGGGCGACTGCCTTCTGACTACCTGTAGCGACAGCCAAAACAGACAAACTTACGTGCTTTTCGAGACACGGCGGTACCTCAGTATATTAAGATAGTCACCCATCCAAGGACTGACTCCAGCAAGCGTTGTTAAACCTTGAAGAAAGACCCTTGGCTGTTATTATTTAGCCACGAGCTCTACCTTTACCAATTCATAGAAATAGTTCTATACATATTACAAATGCTATGGAAAAAATCGTCGTATTGTTGTAGTATTGCCTCACCTGTATGTGAGAGCCATTAACAGCTAGTTAAGCAAACTTTTTTTTTTTTAAGGATGGAAAATCATCAAATGAGTTCTTCCGCTCTGGGTGGAGCAGAAGGGCGTGTCAAACTCTTACTGACTAAAACCCATCCGTGTTCCTTCTAAAGCCCTTTGCGTTCTAGGGCCGCGGTGACTCTTTCGAACAAATTCCGCAACCCTGGCAGTCAGCATAGAAGACGGGCTCCGTCTTCTATGCTGACATCTCTTTGAGGCGCGCGTGAAATACAACGCGCCATCGAGCCGGGCCTGGTGGTGATCGGACAGCGAGCCACCCAACGCTCGCCGTCCGCAGGCCCGCGCCTACGGTGGCCGGGGATCGCCCTGCGACTTCCGACGCCCGGGGCGTCTTTAGTTAAGCAAACTTACTACTATTATTCGGAATTAAAGAGCTATCGATTATTTATTATGATAGAATGGTGTCCTTAGAGAAATCAAGGTATCTTGGCAACGAAATAACTTTAGCGAAGCTCTATTAAACTGTTGTAACACCAGAATTTTGAAATACAGAGCTCTATCAAAATGTTATTTTTTTAAGAAATCGGCTAGCACCTTGGAAACAGAACAATCTTGCCCCAAACGTGTAAAGAATTGAAGAATCAAATTACACTGTTACAATTTGTACCTCATACCTCAGACACAAAAAGCGTGGGTGCCACAATAAAGTTTGACACAATTCCGTTACTCCAATCCTTTCGGCAGACGTTGGCTTCCTTCCGCTTATTTTGTTGAAAGCACGGAATAGATAAATATAGAAGGCTGGGTTTGTGTAACGAGCAAAAACAGGTGTACAACATGTTAGAGTTTTCCAGAATAAGCTGAACTCGCATTGTATAGGCTTTTCGTGTTATGAGAGGGTAGCATTAGAATGCATCACAGGATGAATATCTTATGATTTGCATTTTAAGTCACTCTTTGAAACTTACAGCTTAATGTGTATCGTTTTGTCTGTAGGCGATCTCAAAACGAATGTCAGTCGCGGCTACGCTTTCTATTGACAGCTTGCATTCGGCGTACATTCCTAAAGATCGGACTGTACGCCGAATATAAGCGAACTTCGAAGTTGGTTGGTAGTTTCTGTCTGTAGTCGGCATCCAAAATGCAATTTAGCCGTTGGCGTCAGTTGGCGGTCCAATTATAGCTCGTTTGATAAAAGCATTGGGTGTTGCATGTTTGTTCGTAGATGGAATCGGTGGTCATCATCACTAATATTTTATATTTAAGCGTTGTCACATCGACCAATTCTTTGTTTCATGCATCTTGCAGACTTTTCTCACCAGGTTATATGTAGTACCACCCTAAAACACCCTGCCTTTTGGTACCTACGCGGTTGTCACATCTGGTCTTCTTCTTCTTTGTGACACTCTTGACAGAATGGTCGTGATCGTCCTATCAGGAGTGGTGGCAAGCTTAACAATCCGTCGCCATTACGCTTTTCTTGCATCTGTTAAAACTGTACTCAATGGTCTACTTGACGTATCTACGTCAAGTAGACCATTGAGTACAGTTTTAACTTGTTCCATCCAATGCTTTGATGACCTGCCTTAGCACCTTATCAGCAATACGTTTTGTGTGCAATGTGCCCTACCTTTTGCAGTCCTGACTCCTGCGACCCGCACCAGGTCATCGGTCTATCTTGTGGAAAATCTATCAATGGTGTGTCCTCCGGTACTCAGTCTTCTGCACCTATCTATTCTGTGTCAAACGGTTTGTGAAGATATTACCTCGTCCAGGTACTCGAAGCTATCCGGATTATTTGAAGCGTTTTTACGTTTGAGTATTTATTTCTGAGTGTTGGTTCTAATACAGTTAAGGTATTTTACTAGTGGTTGTAGTCTTCATGTGAGTGAAGTTAATCCTGTGGCTAATTTTATTTGGTAAGGATGGATTATAAAACTTAAATTCCAGTAAGGTTTAGCAAGTAGTGTATACGTCATTAAGACTTATTAACTTACCCACTCCATTTCCATTAATGATCACAATTTCTTTTTTTTTAATTTACCACCTAAGTACTCATTTTATTTTATTGGTTTGCTTGTCTTGTGCGAGTCCCAAATATACATTTTACTTTCTTTCTTTCATTGTAGAATGCAAATAAAGTTAGAGTATTTGAGTATAATTCTTCTTCAAAAAATATAATCAAAACTGAAATACTATTAATTTACTGTCATCGAAGCAGAACAAGATTAAAACATTTTAATCTAATCAAAAGAAATAATTAAAGCACACAAGTTAATATCAAGAAATAGGACAATAGGTAGGGTCGAAAGTGAGCCTATAAAAAAAAAACACATTGAGAAAAATCTAAATTCCCAAAATAATATCATAAAATAATTTGGAAATGGATCGACAGCATGTGTAAATCCGTATTAACGTGAAACCAAAAAGCACAGCTTAATCCATGTCAGCATTATTCGAAATTTGGTATCAGTAAATTAGAAGAACATTATTTTAGCGGATTATTAGGTTGAACAAGGCTTAGAAGATTAGCGTAACCATACATTATTAATTGTCGATGTTCATAGTACACAATTAATTTCGCCTTCTATTTCATTTTACTTATTAATGTGTAATGGATTTATCGGACTATGATATTGTAGTTTCATGGAGNATCATAAAATAATTTGGAAATGGATCGACAGCATGTGTAAATCCGTATTAACGTGAAACCAAAAAGCACAGCTTAATCCATGTCAGCATTATTCGAAATTTGGTATCAGTAAATTAGAAGAACATTATTTTAGCGGATTATTAGGTTGAACAAGGCTTAGAAGATTAGCGTAACCATACATTATTAATTGTCGATGTTCATAGTACACAATTAATTTCGCCTTCTATTTCATTTTACTTATTAATGTGTAATGGATTTATCGGACTATGATATTGTAGTTTCATGGAGGATTTAGAAGTGCGTTTGGATTATGATTCAGAACAGCGCCTTGTAGCCCCTCGTGGGGTAAAATGAATTTAACTTGTGAGTCTTAGATATTAATTTTTTTTTTAGGCAAGATTACTCCATCATCGACCACATCATCGCTTTCGGTGTAATTCTGGTCAAAAGTGAGCCTATCAATATTAATAACAAAAAACCTCTTTTCTCCTCCACGTCCGTATAAAAGTTCACTCTCGATTATTTGCCTTTTGTATGTTTCCCTTCTATTCTGATCACTTGCCATTAAAACAAAAAACAACACTCAACAATTTTAATAAAAGCAACCAAAAGCGCTCAAAATACCTTTTCCATATTTTTATTGAGCCTCAAAATACCCTTTCCCATTCAAATCACTTAAACGTCAAACATGGTTATTCCTCTTACCCCTTTAAAAATAGGCACGTGCCGAGGGCTACTTTATCGCGGTCCCTACCCAACAAGCAATTTTAGATAATCTACTTGCCTTCAAGCCGGACTGAAGTTATTTACAATCAATTTCCTTGGCTATTAAAGGCTTGGATAAATGTTATGCACGTAACGTTGAAGCTCTGTTAGTTATTGTGTGAGGTAACTATTATGGGGCGGATAAAATTGTTCAGTTTGATTTTATAATGGGTATATGGATAGCGGCAACGACGAAGAATTTAAGCTAGTGGTGGCTTCAAAAAACTACCACTATTCTGTCTCTGAACCACCCCAAGGCTGACTGGTAGAGAATGCCTATGGCATTAAGTAAGGCTCTGTAAATTTGTGTGCGTAAAGTGTCAAGTCTTGGCAAACGCGCTATATCGTCGTGTAGATTATTTACCATCATCCGGTGAGATAGTGGTAAAAAACGAACCTATAAAAAAATAAGACGGTTAGAAATAAAGGAGAGAAAACATACAGTGCCACTGTATGTTTTCTCTCCTTTATTTCTTACCAGGCACAAATGGTCTGCCAGGGTTGCGGAATTTGTTCGAAAGAGTCAACGCAGCCCTGGAACGCAAAGGGCTTTAGAAGGAACACGGATGGGTTTTAGTCAGTAAGAATCTGACACGCTTTTCCGCTCCACCCAGAGTGGAAGAAGTCATTTGATGATTTCCCATCCGTAAAAAAATTAGATACAAATGGTGGTTGGCCAGCATAAAAGAAGCACACTGTATCAACCACAATAAGGATAATTAATCAATTCAAGTGCATGATCTTTTTGGTTTCGCAGGCACGACAAAAAAAAAATTGGTCAAAAGCTTCGTCACATCCACAGCGTAGTTGGTGGCAGCAAAGAGGCGCATGATGATCATCTTTTATAGTGAGTGGAAAATCATAGGTAACGTTCATTGAATTAAATAAGATTCTGAAACTCTAAAATTCGACTACGTAAATATCCGGGTAAAGCATTGTTGGAATTCTTAAACGAAAAATTCTTCGAAAAACCGCATTGCGTTGGCGACTATTGAAATTCATGACACAAAGTATCTAAAGTAAACTTGAGTCAAATATTTAGGTAGAATTATTTTGAAACTTTGCAGAACATACATGGGACTAGAATCATCTCAAGATAATATGAAGCTAGAAGGCCTAGTACTTGCCAACCGATTTAACAACCTTAGTTGGCCTGTGTGGTCAGATCATGTCGGTCTATCTCTTCTAGAAGAGGCCCATGTCCCAATGATGAATGCCATCAGCGTGCAATTAGCTTTAGAATGAATGTTTACAAAAAAAATTTGATGCTGTAGCTTTCCCTAAAAATAAGTTTAATAAGGTCAATTTAAATGTTTTTAGAATCTTTTTCCCAATTAATAATATATGTAATAATATCTTGGGACAACTCACACACGTTCATCCGATCCCAAACTAAGCAGAGCCTATGATATGGCAACCAGACAACTGATAAACATACTTATATGTTTCTAAATACATACATAATATTATAGACAAGTAACACCCAGACACAGAACAAATGATCATGCTCATCACACAAAGATTTGTCCTGGGTGGGAAT
>NDFZ01002778.1:0-20517 GCA_002192655.3 Mamestra configurata
CTATTCTTATAGTCTATCGTTGATCACAGCTCGTACGAGCACAGGCTAAAAAATAACAGTTTTGGACGGTCGATTCTTCAAGGTTAGCTAACGCTTACCGAGGTCGGTCTGTGGATGGGTAACTTAACATAAAGAAACTCCTCCGTGTCTCGAAAAGTACGTTACGCCGTTTCTCTAGGCCGTCATTTGTGTCGTCAGATCTCTGATGGTCGTTACGGATTGTCAGAAGTAAAAAAATCTGGCTACAGTTCTATTAAGAGAATCGTGTTACTTAGTAACTGGGTTATGGAGGTCTGATAGCTTCATGTAAAATACTCAGCTGCAACCACTTAGACTGGAAACCGATCCCAATATAGTTGAGAAAAGGATACAACATATGAAAAAATCAGTAAAATATAGTTCAAATATAAAAAATACTAACCACGTCAGAAGGTATACTGAATTTTATATTATAACTCTCTTCAAAATTAGGGTTCCAGAAGTAGAAGATTTTCCAGTCAATGTCTATAACACTGTTACGGTCGAAAGTCCTGTTTTCCAAGAATTGCTCGCAAGAAGTATAGTTCTCAATATCCAACTGGCTGAGATCTTTCTGAGCTGCATTTTGTTGTATCGACAAAGAAATAAGGAGAAATAGGAGAATCATCGCTGATATTGATGTTAGATGAAAATCAATCTACAGGCCAACGATATTTGAATTTATTTATTGTCTTTAAAACTAATCTCAATTTCACAGTTACTTCTCTGTTATTTTGGACGCAATAAACTATTTTGTCTCCAAATAAATCATTAAAAATTGTACGATCTTTACACACTGAGCCAATACTATTCGTGAACGCTATTAATATGGCGGTTCTGTTATTATTTACCGTAACAATATCTTTATTGACACATTCAAATGTAAATGTAACGTAATCTTTGTTTATTCCTTCAGTTATATTTTCGTCAACTCTTCCAATATTTACGTAAACATTTGGTGTTTCGAGTATAATTTCCTTTATTTGGTTTTATTTATAGTGTGTGTTTGTGTTGCCTTTTCAGGGCACAGATTCATTATTCATTTCTACATTATGTAGGTATGTATTGACTGAAGATTCTTTCTTTTACAGTACCTTTGATTGATGGATACTGCTAAAGTATGGTCCGGTATAACATGCAGGTGAGTTACTATTTAATTAATCTACATTTCGTCTAAGTAAGAAACGTTTTTCTAATTACAAGTTTCGCATTATGCATGGAAAGTAACTTCATAATTACTTCTTTTGTAGACTTTCACAAAAAAAAAGTATCTGACTATATGGAATAGTTTGTTCTTGTGTTCTATGCCACCACGTCTTACCCTGCACAGCAAAGATCAGGGACACCTTTATCGGTCTCCCCAGGTATGTGCTTTAGCAGGTATTGCACAGACGGGTTCCATGGTGGGTTCTTTGGGAAGGCCACCCAGCGCCTCCTTCTACCGATAGTAACCACTAAGGTGGTTTTAGTGATGTAAGAATCCCACAAGAAGAAAGAAAACAGTGTCCTGTAAATTATGAGGGAGACATTTTCCCTGCAGTGGGACACCATAGGCTACTAATAAAAAATAAAAAGGAATCTGCCACTCCTCGGTTTTATACCCAAAGTCCTTTGAAGGCGACTGCTCAAGGTCACCTTCCAAGAAAAAAACAAAATGCCAGCATTTATTTATTGCTTAGGAACGCTCTCATCCTTATTCTTATCCGATTGACAAGCGTGGAGTCCAGGTCCAAAGTCCAGATTGCCTGCAATGCCGCCGATCTCTGCGCGGTACGGTAACGTACGCCGGAGGGCTGAAAGTGTTGTCACGCCTATCTGACAGTCTGACATCAACAAGTATTTGCCTCCGTACATCAGCTTCAAGTGGAACTGGAGCAGCGGCACCGTATTCCTTAATGGTGTTATACCTGAAAATTAGGGGTTTAATTAAAATTGCAAATGAGCATCTTGCGGTTCTTAATTGCGGTACGCTAGCACTTTCTACTGACAGATTTTACTGACCTAAAAACTATCAGAAATGATACGGCAAATTACATGAACTACGTGTGTAGTCCCATCACTTCACGTGCGTTGTCGTAAGATTCGACTAAGGGACTCACCAGAGAATGGGCAGCAGCATTCTCTGTGTTTCTGTGCATTGCAACAGCTACACTGCGATCGCCAACCCGGCTGCCAAGCGTGGCGATTATAGCAGCCGATGTTTAGCAGTGGACGTCTTTCGGCTGATATGATGATGATGATGTGTGATCATGACATGTTTATTTAATCAGCCTGGGGGTTGGCTTGCCTAACCGAATGCAGCTGAATGCTAGTATTTTACATGCAGCAATTGCCTATCTGACCTGACCTCCACAGCCAAATAGTAACTTGGAAACACGATTTTCCTTGGCGAGACGGATGTCAGATTTTCAGGCTGCTCGTAACGACTGCCATAGATCGTCAGATGACAGCCGGGACCAACACGAGACACAGAGGGATCTCTATGTTTAAGGGGTATTAATCCGTCCATGGACTGACCTCAGTGAGTATTGCTTTACCTAAAAAGGCGAACTAAACAGCTGCTATTATTTAGCCATGAGCCAGTCTGAATGAACATGAACTATGAGTTGTACTTTTCAACAAATGATTTCTTTACTTACTCCCATCTCTGACGATATTGGGAACTCCTTGGAACCGGCCGGCAGCTCCCTGGTCTGCAAAGAGGAGCATCTCATGTTTTGCGCGACCCATGCTGACCAGTACCGTGGCTGCGTCCCAGTAGGGTTCCGTCTCCAAGTATTCGTTCATGTCGTTGAAGATGCGTCTGATAATCTGAAGAAGTACAAAGAGGGTATCTCAAAAATTCTAGTAAAGCAAAAAACAGTTCACAATAGTAAGTACAAGAGAATCCATATTAAGTGACTTTACACAGGTAAAAACTTGACCTTCCAGGTAAGTAACATCGCCTTTGCGAAATAAGCCCCGTCAGTTATTTCATCTGTGTGAATTTACGGGAGCTGATACCTTAAACTCATAAAAAAAAGAATCAAAGTGTGTTCTAAACTGAAATATTATTGTATTAACCAAAAATGAAATCTTACCGCCGGCGTCGCATTCCTGAACACCATATCCAAGCATTGATTTTGTAAATCCATGTTCCATGAGTAGTAGATCCTCCAAGTTCGATCGATCAGCATTTCGACTCCAAAATAGGGTTCCTTTGATAACCTGGCACACATTACTTGGCCCTGTCTCGGGTCCTTCCCGAGGATCTTGACATGTTCATTGCTCAGGTGGCTGATATCATCCTTTGACAAATGTTTACCTGACACCATTGATATGATCACTACAGAGAGGCGTATAAACTTCAGGAGTTCCATCGTCACACTGCGATTTCAAGTGAAAAATTTCCCTTTATAAAGACTAACAATGGCAAGTTGTTTCCAGTGTTAGCACGGTTTTCCCAGGCTCCGTCGAATCAACAATTATCTATGAGAGCAAACGTACAATGTTTTGAAATGGATCTGTTTTCTGTTTTGATTTTCACACTCAATCTAATGCGATATTAGAGGATATTCTAGGTTTACAGTGTTTGAAAGATACGTGTAATATGTATTAGTATAATATTGAAACGTGAGACTCCCAAACTATTCCATATCGTGCACTCAGTATCTTTTTTAAAGTGATGTGTATGCGTTTTTTAATTTGACCTGCTCTGAAAAATATTAAGGCATAGATCAGGACAATCATGAAACCCGCTGATGAGATAACCTCTCCGACATCATAATTCTCTAGTCCCTTCTTATTTTGGATCGGCGACCGCGCTTTTAGTCATCTTCTCAGCATTCCCAACCGTTCTAAAATAGAGGGAAATAACTAGTACTTGCTGTAGGCAAGTAGTGTTGGTTTTTTATCTTTAGTCACGTAAACAACAAAATTTTGACGATACAAATATGGCGCTTCTTGTCCCAGCTGTGGGTATAATGTCCTACTCATTCAGTGAAATCTGTGCATTTAAATTTCGCTTGTCGTAACAATCGACGTCATCAACCCCCACTACTGAACTTTGCAGAGCTTTGTCTTTGTCATTTTTTTTTTTAATATTGGACACGTATTTTCTGAAAATTGAACTGACGATCCAGATAGAAGTATTATTTTTCTATGCAGAAAAATACAGTATTTTATGAAAGTTTGGCTAGGTTAGGCGAGCCTGCAAATACAGCGTGACGAAAATATTTCATACTTTTAAATATAAACTTTTTGCACGCAACACTCATGCTATTATTGTTATAATAATGGAATTCCCTATAATAACTTGTTCTGTACGAGTCTTGATTTATAAGGTAACTTAATTCNTTATTTCATACTTTTAAATATAAACTTTTTGCACGCAACACTCATGCTATTATTGTTGTAGGTAATAATGGAATTCCCTATAATAACTTGTTCTGTACGAGTCTTGATTTATAAGGTAACTTAATTCCATTTTTTTTGGAATTTCTTAATTAACACAACTTTTCTTTATATTAATTTTAATTGCAATTTACTTGCAACTTTAGTTGTTAGAAATAGGTCACTATAACGGCCGGTCCGCGGATGGGTGCCCATCCATATCTGTATATTCGTATCTTGTATCTTGTAATCGTTAAGCCTATTGACCCACACTCCTACCCAGCTTTCATATATACTCCTTTAGTTTGAGTAAGCTCAAAAGTCTGACAACCAGTATGGAAAACAGTAAGGGGCCGAAAACACCGCCAAAGCAGTCTGCGTTCTGCGGTCGAGTTCCGCGTTCCGCGTTCACACATGCGCCCACAGCAAACTGTCTAGAAATCTGCAGTTCAGTAATCTTTAGCAGTGATAACAGGTCACACGTCACATTTGCCTTTTTTTACGATTTTTAAAATCCTCGTCTAGCAAATCATAAAGAAAACGTTTGTCTCTCACTAATTCAATAAACTTTTCGTGTCCTTCCAGCTTTTGCCAAAAATGGAACTCTGACAGAACGCGCGTTCACTTTGACCGTCGCGGTCTGACTGCATTTGTGTGTTTAAGACCCTAAGCCTTCGCTAGCGGCGTCAGTGTGATCTGCTACGCTGACGACACGCTAGTTCTGGCACAGGGGGGGTCGCACCAGGCGGTGGCTGACTTGATGGCACGCGGGGTCGCGATAGTCGTTGGAAGGATCCGGCAATTGGGTCTCGAGGTGGCCCTGCACAAGTCCGAGGCCATGTGCTTTCATGGTTCTCGGAACAGGCCACCAACGGGATCCCAAGTAACGAAAGGAGGGGTTCACATCAGCGTCGGGTCGACGATCAAGTACTTGGGGCTCGTTCTCGACAGCCGGTGGAACTTCGGGGGGCACTTCCGACGTACTGCACAGATTACATTGAACGCGGAACGCTGAACTCGGNAAAAGTCCGAAGCCATGTGCTTTCATGGTTCTCGGAACAGGCCACCAACGGGATCCCAAGTAACGAAAGGAGGGGTTCACATCGGCGTCGGGTCGACGATCAAGTACTTGGGGCTCGTTCTCGACAGCCGGTGGAACTTCGGGGGGCACTTCCGACGTACTGCACAGATTACATTGAACGCGGAACGCTGAACTCGGAACTCTGACCGCTAGACCGCGCGCAGTGGGGCCGGCGCTTAGGAGTATTCAGCTGCACCGGTTTCACTGGAAGCCAACTACAAAATATTTAGGAAAAGGCTTTAACATTATGTAAAAGAAGTTCGTTTTGAAGCCATAATTAATATCTATGGATAATAAAGTATGTAATACCTTATACCAAGGAGAATAAGGCCCTAACAATAGTTCTCACTGAAATATGGGTAAGACGGTTAATGTTCAACATTGTTGTGTGCGTGCGCGCGAGTATAAATATATAAAATGTAAGTGAGTGTTGAATTTTTTCTCTTCACGTACAAGAACTAATATTCTCCTTATGATCAATACGCTGCTTCGAGAAGCCGTCACCGTTTCTTTTTTTGTTTTTCTTTTTATTTGTATAGTTCAAAACTCCCAATTTTTCAAATCCAATTTGGTGCAACGCGTGTGCGACTTAATAATTAATGTCATTTTTGTGTTCCGTAGACCTCAATTTTCCCTTAATATTCATTAAGTAACGAGTATGTAAGCAGTGTTTGTTATTGGAAATAACTTAAAACAATATAAAAAAGTGTCCACTTATTAAACTTTTCAACAATCTTGAGACATTTACCTAACGCTTAACTTAAAAACCCACTCATAACAAAATATTGCCCATAAAAAAAGGCATATGAAATTCCTGAGGCAGGTCATCGCGTGTTCTGTAGCTCATTTGTTCTGCGGTAGGCGGCGCTGGCCGGCCATCGATGCGTATCTCGGCATTGCTGGAATAAGTAGGCGGAATATCATTACCTAACGTTTCCAGTCGTTTGTGTAGTGACAGAATTCAACCCGTAATGACATGACTGCAACGCCCCTCACATTGATAGAAAAAGTATTCGAATTTTGAAAAAAGTTTGATTAGGACTTTTTTTTGTTTTTGCTTTTAAACGGTTTTTAAGATTATTAATGTTGGTAGTAAATATGGTTCGTTAAAAAATGTTTTTGTTTAGTTTTAATTATTGGGTACGAATGTAGTAGCGGATGTTAAAATGTTGAGTTAAATTAATCGATTTTTTAAATGTTGTTTAGGTATTGCAATTTTGACAGATGCTCGAGGATTTTAAATTTATATTTTTGAGTAAAGGCAGTCTAGGTTGTGATACATCAGTACGTATCACAACCTAGACTCACCCACCCTATGACCCAGTGGTCATCTATACTAATATTATAGTTGCGAAAGTAACTCTGTCACCTTTTCACGTCTTTACGGTTGAACGAATTTTGATAAAACTTGATACATTATGTAGACTATGTCCTGGAATAGGATAAAGACTACTTTTCATTCCGGGAGTATGTGCCCTTGGGATAATTTCCGACACGCGGGCGAAGACGCTGGCAGAAGCTAGTATTAAAGGTTCCGTACCCAAAGGGTAACCGACGGAACCCTATTACTATGCCTCCACTGTCCGTCCGTCCGTCCGTCTGTCTGTCAGCGGGCTGTATCTCAAGAACCGTTATAGGTAGAAAGTTGAACCGTAATAGGTAAAAAGTTGTTGGCTCCCATACAACAAACGTGTTCATTTCGGTCTAGGTACGGAACTCTTCGTGTGAGAGTTCGACTCGCACTTGGCCGGTTCTTTTATAAATGTTCAGCGATGATTAATTTTCAAATTACCGGTGACATTGAAAACTACGTTAGTTTTGTAGCTATTATTTAAATGCAACGTTTCACACCTCACTTTATTAATTACTAATTGCTATGACTTATCATAGCAGTCATTAGTCTGTCTAGAAAAAAATATGAACTGTTTGAATGTATTCAATTATGCTGTCGAAAAAATTCTCAAATTTCGCATATCCTCTTCCAGTGCTTGCGATTATATGGGCGATCAGTAATTTTTTTTTTTATTTATGACTAAAAAACTGTGACGTGTAAAAGTGTCCCTACATACAAAATAAATATCGTTTATCATTTTTATTAAATTGGTTTTGTTATTTACCTGGAAAATATTTTGGAGCAGTTTTTTTCATAAATAACTATTGATATTTTTTTGGGTTTTTGTTTAATCAATATCTTATTATACCAAATTCTTCGGTTACTGAGTGACTGAGTGACTATCAGAAACTAATCACATTATCAGAAACTACTGGTCTTAGAAAGTTGAAATTTGACATGTTATAGAACAGAATAGAAAGTTTCTTATTTCAGTGTGGGGGGGCACAAAGATATTGATTTCCTGAAATTCCTACGGGAACGGGAAAAACAGGATATGCGCGTACGAAGTCGCGGGTAAAAGCTATCATAAGATAAACTTACCTTCGGGACTCATCACTGACAACAATTCAGAATGTATTAATCCTCCGAATACCAAACTACAAATAAATCATGATTGGTTATAACTAAATAAAACTTACACACGATAACTCCGTGCAATTCAAACTAGATAAATGTGTTTCATAGCTGACTACCCTGAGACGAAACACCGAAACAAACTCAAAACCTAAACACACCTGCGGTACGGGCAACATAGGCTATCAGCAGATCTACAGCACCTCTTACCTGTAGCACGCAGAAGGCGGAACTCACAAGCAAGGGGCGTCCTGATTTATGATCCAGTGCTACGGAGGCACCCGCCAGAGAACCGGTCCACTGTCTGTGTTATATGCTGCCCTGGTACTTGATCAAGACTAGCGTATGGCAGAATATAAGATATTGCACGTTTAACTATTGTACCATTTTGAATTCAGATAATTTATATACTTTTTAAAGAAATTTTGGAAAGTCTGGTTGACACTTCCCATGCCCCAAGGGCTGGCTTTACTTTTACCAGAGACTAAGCATTGCCATACAACGTGGAAATGCCGCCAGTCTCTTGAACACATTACCAGTTGACAGCGTTGAGGTCGAACTTTTTGATGCTATATTTTAGTTTGTTGTTTGTTTAGTTAATTTTATATGTAGGTATAGTATTACTAGTTATCCTCTCTCAATGCCCCTACCCTCCCCAAGGAAACTACATGCCATATTTCAGCTTTCTACGACCAGTAATTCGGCTGTACGTTGTCTGTCAGTCCCTCAGACACTCAGTAACGGAAGAGTTTCATATATTTTGATATTGATTGTTAATATTATAAATAATTTAATTTCCTTTAAGGTATTTTACGTTGACAAGAGAACCGGTCCACCGCTTGTGCTCTATATATCTATCTAGACTAGGGTACGGTCATTACGGATTATTATTAGTTCAGCTGCGTGCGAAAATGCCTTTTTTGTTGTACATACCAAAAAAAACAAAAATGTACCTATGTTTTTAAGCGAGAATATTATCGAAAAAAATTAACTCCTAACACAAGAATAATTTATAGAGCCAACACGAAATTAATTCACAAAAATAAAAAAACATGGCATTTATTTATTTGATCCCCCACAATTGGTTACACTAAAATCATACAAGATTACAACATGCGTTTAAAAATTATTTTTTCGACATTATTTCGCAAAACTATCAAAATGAGTTTCACAGTATCACGGTGACACTAAGCAGGCTAGGTGTAATCGCCATAATATTCACCCTCACACGTCATTGCCAAATAGTTTTCCAAACACACCTAAACAAGAATAACGCCGCAGAATCGATTAGCGGGTCAAAAGCAGGGCAGGCCGAGTCAGGTGAGGAACGGGAACACTGCCTGTCACGAGCACTGCCGCGCCGCGCGCCGCCCGCCAGCTCACAACACTATGGGTACGCAGGGATGCCACTTCCCAGTTCCCAGGCAGCAAAATTATAATTATAGCGAATCAATCAATATTTTTTCCCTTTGAAGTGACATCTTCGACATTCATCTTGTCACAGGCTCCGCCCTAATAATGCTACATACTCGTGTACGCGCAAACAGAGAACATAACAAGAATGGCGACGCAGAATCGATTATCAGGTCAAATGCAGGACAGGCCGTCAGGTGAGGGACGCAAACATTGCCTGTCATGGGTACTGCCACGCCGTCGGGGCGCAACACTACAGGTACGCAGGGATGTCATTTGCCAGTTTTCAAGCAGTAGGGATATAATCAATGTTTATTTTTTCCCAAATGCCATCTTTGGTATTCTTTTCAACACTAGCTCCACCCTAAATAACGCCATGCGTAAACAGAGAACAGAACAAGAATGGCGCCGCACAATCGATTCGGGTCAAAAGCAGGACAGGCCCCAGTCAGGTGACGACCTGTCACGTGCACTGCCGCGCCGCCAGCGCACAACACTATGAATGTATATAGGGCCGCCACGTAACAGTTCCTAGGAAGCAAAAACATACACCCTTTAATGCCAAGATACTTTTATGTAACCTTACCCACTTGATAGTCAAATAGTTGTGCTTACAGTTGTTGATTCCCTCAAATACGTATATTATATTCCAGTTTCGCAGTAGTACTGTTCTGCCACTTTCAAAGTATACGGATGGAGTCCGTTATCTTAAAGTTCTCAAGCACAGCTTTTATTGTTACATAAAGTTATGGACCAGTGCCACCACTTTTGGTGTCTTGGACACAATCAATTACAATAATTATGGTAGCATCAATTCAATCTCTAATTATATTTTCTGAATTCTGAAAAAAATTTACTTCTCAGACTCGCAACAATTCACTAAAAGCATAAAAAACAAAATCCCAGAATAACATACACACCTAATACCTTTTATTATAAATGTCACCGGAAAATAGCAAACTCCGTAAGATTATAAATTAACTTGAGAGATTGTAAACTCTCGATAAATTGTCAACCGCACATTTGGAATACTTTTTACTCTTCAAAATTTGATAGTCTATAATCTCTCGAAGTCATTCCGAGAAATTGTGGACTGACATAAACTGGCGACCAATCAGCTCTCTGGTCTACAACTTATCTGTTTTGGTGTGATAGTTAAATTGGAAACTTGATCCCTCATTGGTCTTTGATTTCTCTGAAGAGACCAATGAGAGCCTTCTTTCCAGGTTTAATCACACAAAAACAGATTTTTTTTTTATATATCTTGGGACAACTCACACACGGTCATCCGATCCCATACTAGGCAGAGCCTGTGCTATGGCAACCAGACAACTGATAAACATACTTATATATTTCTAAATACATACATATTATAGACAAATTACACCCAGACACAGAACAAATGATCATGCTCATCACACAAAGATTTGTCCTGGGTGGGAATCGAACCCACGACCTCCGGTTTAGCAGTCAGGGTCACTAACCACTCGACCAACAGGCCAGTCGAAATTGTAGACTTGTGCTCTGATTGGTCGCCATTTTATTATAATCCACAATTTCTCGGAATGATTTCGAAAGAATATAGATTATCAAATTTTGATGCGTAAAAATTATTCCAAATGTTCAGTTGACAATTTATCATGAGTTTACAATCTCTCAAGTAATTATATAATCTTACTGAGTTTGCTATTTTCCGGTGACATATACAACAATTTCCTCTGACTAACAGCCCTAAACCGGTTGGAGGCGGTTCGATCGAGTTCTCGTGACGTCACTCGAGGGCTCGCAATGGATATAAATTGGCGCGGCTCGATATTAATGGTTCCGAAGAGTCTTACTGTGTCTGACTTGCCTGTTGTGGCTACTGTTTCACCCTGATTGACTTCTGCTCTTGTGGTGAAGGAGGTATGGAGGATGATAAGTCTAGTGGAAGAAAGTGGTGTCGTCATGGATTACCGTTTATTGGTTATCGATACTAGACATTGTATATAAATTCTTTCTTATATCTTCTTCTTATTCTTGATATAAAAAATACAATAACGCGTCGTCTCGCAAAAACTCTAAGATGGCTCGACCGAATTGTTTTTTTCGCCGCCTCATTACCAGCAAGGAAAAATTAAGAAAATAAAACGTTTTAAGTGGTACGACGTTCACCGGAACATCTACTCTGCAGTAAGGATTGTGTATTGCATGATAATTTGTTTCCATGACGTTATCACTATTTTCGGAAGAAATCGAACGCAGTTCTACTCATTTTATGATCCTTCTAACTAATGCTTAGATCTGCAATGCATTTCGACAACGATCGATCACATCAGGGGTCTGAAAGTTCCCATACCCTCTGTGAAAACAGGTTTTGAGCTGACTTTTAGAATACTTGGATAGCAATCTACTGGCCAAACGCTCCAGAAAACAGGGATGACATTAAACTATTTACAAAACTATAATCATCCTGAAATACGTGAGGTAGCAATGAACAAAAAAATCCAATCCTGCCAACATTTCCAAACCTTTAATTTCACACCCACATTATTGACCGTAATAAAAGTCTTCCAATCTGGACCACGATCATCGAATCAGGTACACACCCACGCTACCTACGGCATCCAAAAATAACATACGTACCTACAAAACTGATATCACTTTCTCTGCGACTTTTCCTTTCTACTCCAAATAAGTTAGGAAAACATTTTCGCCTGTGTAGTTCCGTACCCTCCCATAATCCTCTACCTGCAGAGATATACCCGTACTTACCCCGCGCGAGCACTATCATCCATACCTACAGCTTGCTACTCAACACTGAAAATCCTATCTACAACCTATTAATGATTAAAAAGCTACTTTGTCGGTTAAGGAATAAAGTTTGAATTCAAACGTAACGGTCGCGCCGTTACGCTACTGATTTATGATTGGTTCTCCCCCCACCATCGCGTCTCTCGCCCTGCCTCATGCATTTAAATTGCTTCATTACAGAATCTAGACGCCGGGGTATAGGGTTGCCTGTTGGGAAAAATGTTGCCAACTTTATTTTTGTGGATTGTGTTGTTATTTATTTAGTTTAGTATTTGGGAAATAATGAGGTTTTGTTTTAGTTCTGCTGTTTGCACTCGGGTGTGATAATGAAGCGAATGTAACTAGAAAAAGGTTGCTTCATACACATGGACTTTTTATTAATCTTGGCAAATCAACATTATCTGACAAGATGGACAGGGGAACCTTGAAACGTTATACAGAAAGGGATTCTCTCACGAGGAAGGTTCAAATTTAAACTGAAATAAACAGAATATAAACACAACTGAATTCTTTTTCAAAACCGTTGCAGCAATCCATTATGAAACCCAGTCAGCGTTAGCCGTCTATCCTGGCTGTCCTTGATACCAAGTCAGTTCCTGCCAACATAAACAAGTGAAATAAATTATTACCTACCCCAATTATTATTACCTATTTTTCTGTTTTCATCTTATGTCTTTGTTTTGTTTGTACATAAACTGCAATCATGCCCTTTTACTATGTTTAAATGTTTCCTAGTCTTTTTTTTTTAATTGTCATCATCTACAAAGATGACTTTGTAATAAAGAACTTCTTGCCATCTTCTGGCACCACCTTACCATCCGTACCTGTCTTCTAAACCATCAATCTCCATTCCCACAGACCCCTGACTTCTATCCCCCTGTACCATACGCCACAGCCTCTAGCGCCAGCCCTACGGAGCGGGCGGGCCGTATCTGCCCGCCGATCATTAGTTCCAGAGTGGCCAGGGTAAAATTTTGCATGCTACCGATATTTCGCCAGCTAAGCAACTCTTGTATTACTTTGCTAATGTTTTCGGGATTGGAGTACTTAATTTTTTAGATTGGTGTGAGTAAGAAGAGTGTCATCAGTTTTTATTGAGTTGGAGCAAGGAACTTTAAATATACCTTGACTTTTGCCGTGCTATTCTGTAAGAATCTCCCCGTGAAAACTAAGGTGAAGTAAACAAGAAGTGAGCCGTCAATCCATACAATCAAGGGGAAATGACAGTTCACTTCAAGCTCACTCCACCTAAGTGTTCACATTGAGGTGTTTACAGCTGGTCTATTCTATCAACATCTCGCCATGTAAACTTAGATGAAGTGATCTGTCAATCCAGTAGCTGCAAGTGGAATGAATGTTCACTTCATGCTCAAATCACTAAGTTTTACGACCGAATAGACTGGTAGGATAGGCTGTTAGCTTTCCACAAAATGGCTGGGAAAAATCATGACGATTGTGAAAAAAATTAAGTAAATTTGGATAAGCATAAAATAAAACTATGTAGATACATATAAAGTGAGTTTGTAACGAACGTTTGTAAAGATCTCTTTCAAACTTTCCCGGAAATTCGGGCATCTTTGAAGACATGATAAACTTGCGTGCCAAGAATCAAGCATGACTATGCTTGCACTTAATTAACTCATCATGATTCCAATCGACTGATTGTAATCGTGATGAATCAATGAAGTGGGAACTTACCGATTTATTAAGTTTGTCGTTCCTGTGTGTACTTTTATGGAAGATGAGTAAATGCAAACTTCAGATATTGTATTAGTTTACAGCATACATGCTGTATTTAGGAGCTCGTGGCTAAATAATAACAGCCGCACGGGTCGACCTTCAAGGTTAAGAAACACTTTCTAAGGTTGGTGTGTGAATGAGTGACCATCTTAACATACCAAGTTTCCTCCGTGCCTCGGAAAGCACGTTAAGTCGTTGGTCGCGGCTGTAATTTGTAAATCTTTGGCAATCTAATCAATTTGACTCTGGAGTCAGATTGCCAAGAACTACCGTGTTACACAGTTAATGGGTTGTGGAAGTCTGGTAGGCAACCGCTCCATGTAAAATAGGTACTGGTATTCAACTGAATCCGGTTTGACTGGAAGCCGGCCCCAATATATTTGGAAAAAGGCTAAGCAGATACAAGAAACAAACATAAAAGAAAGAAAAATATCAATTTGGGACTCGCATGCTGTATTTCAGGAAAGATTTTTGTTGAAACACCGTTTCACATTTATTCTTTTCGTGTGTCCTTTAAACCCATTTCCAATCAACTTCAAAAAACGCTATTTCAACATATAAAATTCGTCCGCAAAACACCAATTCATAATAATATTAATGTTGCCAATTAATAAAATGTTCATCAACGGCGGTAGTGAGCACACAGTCGACTCGAATTTTAAATATTTAATTAACGATTTTCTCGTTAATTATCGACAAAATGGCGGATGATCGCGTGTTGCTGAAAGCCAGATATTTTGCGCACAGTTTCGACACTTTGATGTTTTGTTTCAACTTTGTATATTCAACCATGTTTTGTAATAGGTTTACTATGAAAATTGTAATAGACTTGGGTGTTTGTATGAAGGCAATTTGTACCTAACTAAATTGGCAGCTAATATTTCCACGAAATGCCAATCGGGAATGAAATCCTGTGTTTTAATAACTTTCAATAGGTAGTGATATTTCGTAGAATTTGGTAATATATAATTGATTTTCGAATAGAGATTTGATTTCAATTCATCATTTTTAGGGTTCCGAACATCCGTAATAAACGGAACCCTTATAGGATCATTTGGGTGTCTGTCTGTCTATCTGTCTTTCTATCCGTCTGTCACACGTCAAATATTGAAGAACAAAAAGTTTGTTTCATTACTTATTGTACTGTTTTCTCGCAAATGTGTTGAAAAACGTTGTATGACACACGTGCGGAAATTGCTTTTTGCAAACTTGTGACTATGGTAAGTTACATTCGTCTATTCGTTTTTAAAAACCAACTTACTCAAATAGTTATTACTTTTGGGGGACAAACCAGATGATTTAAAAAAAAAATCCAAAGTGCACCGTGCGTTATATCAAATTAAGGGCTTATTGTGAGGGCTCTAACTATATTTTTTCATCATTTTAAAATAAATAGTTATGTAGTTATTCAAGAAATTAGACAAAAAAATTCCATTGGTCCTAGTTCCGGAGATAAAAAAATAAATAAAAAAATAAAAAGCCTTTTATTTCTTGCATTATAAAATCCAGCTTAATAATAGATTAAAAAGTTGTTTGGAAAAGAAAATTAATACATGTTAGTTTTTACAATCTATATCTTGATACTATTGTTAATTGCAAGAACCCCTCCTCAGGTGAAGGTGAAGGCCTCCTCTAAAGAAATCCATTTATCTCTGTGTTGCGTTGTTTGTAGCCAGCAGGGGCCAGCGATTTTGACTATTTCGTCTTCCCATCTCATATACGGTCTGCCTCTGAGGCGCTTACCCTGTGGGCCCTTCCATTTAGTTACCCTGCCGGTCCACCTCTCGTCTGTTAGCCTCGCTACGTGCCCTGCCCACTTCCACTTTAGTTTTTTAGCAAAGCTTAAAGCATCTTTGGCTTTGGTTATTTGTCTAATTTTAGTGTGTCGAATTTTTTGGAGCTTTTTAATATTCAGCATGCTTCGTTCCATTCCGCGTTGGCAAGTAGTTATTTTGTTTTTTATTTTCGTAGTATATTTCCAGGTCTGACACGCGTAGGTAAGGCATGGTAGGAGGCATGAAGTCCATACTTTTGTTTTGAGTTTAATTGGCATGTTGCTTTTAAATATTTCTTTTAAGGACCAGTACTTATTCCAAGTATTTTGTGCTCTGCGTTCAAGCTCTTGTTCATTTTGTTTACTGTCGAAGCCAATTTGTTTCCCAAGGTATATGTATTTATCTGTATATTTCAAAATTTCATTGTCTATTGATATCTTTACATTTGTGCTGTTTGTCATGACCATTGTTTTTGAAAGATTCATTTCAAGACCTACCTCTTTGCTGGCTGCGTTTAGTGAATCAAGCATAGTTTGTAAATGTACGTGAGATTCTGAAAGTAGTACTAAGTCATCTGCGAAGTGTAGATGGTTTAAATATTTGAAATTTATGTTAAGTCCTATTTTGTCCCAGTTAAGTTTGCTTATTATTGACTCTAGGATCGATATAAATATTTTTGGGGACAACAGGTCTCCTTGTTTCACTCCTCTTTTGATGGGGAATGAAGGGCCAGTAACTTCTAGTTTTACTTTGGCTGTGCTTCTCTTGTAAATATTTTTAATTACTTCTATATACTCTGGTTCAACGTCTTGAGCCTGTAGAGCAGTCCAAATACTGGACTGAGACACGGTGTCGAAAGCTTTTTTATAATCTACGAACGCGATGTAGAGCGCTCTTTGTTTTTCCGGAGATAAGGAGGGCCTTATCTCCGCAACTAGGGCCTAAAATTTTGAAAAAATGCAGATAATAGTTCTTTACCTATAGATTACAGGAAAACCTATAAGAAGTTTATAGTATTAAAAAAACACGTTACAAAAATGAAATACGTTCGGAACCCTTTACACGCGAGTCCGACTCGCACTTGGCCAGTTTTTTATCATGAACAAGCTTTAGCGGCTTCGCTCGCGTAGTATATTTTTACTCAAAATTTTACAATCATTTAAATAAAATTAAATAACCATCGTTTATCCATGTTTCCCAGTTAAATGACAGGTGAAGTGTTTCTCATTCATTCTCCCTTAACTTGCGTTACTTTGAACAAAAGCATGTTGCAAGGGTACAGTCACGCTTCAATGGGTAACAATATTCATAGACAACTGCATCTCAGTAGAAAACAGTGACCGACGTGTGTGGTCAATTTAACAACGGTCAGTACTTTTTGTTTAGGGCACATTATTATGTAGGTATAATATCATGTTGTTCCTGGCAAAGTTTAGGGAAACTTTTGTTTGTTAGACTTTATCAAACAACTTTTGGATTGTTTTAAGTAAATGGGCATCCTTTGCATAAAATCTAATAATCAGAAAATGAGATAACTAAGTGACCGTGATACAGTCTGGTCACTTGTAGATCTTTGACTATTGTTATGGCTAGTTAACACAGTGCGAGCTAGCGTGCGAGTTAGCCTGCCGAGTAGCTGCAGTGCAGTAACTCACATCGTATGGACTTATCTTACGAATTACTGAATCGTGCGAGTTGGATAATAGCTCGCATCCAAGTTACTTCAACATTATTTGTTTTCACTCGCCTGCTTGCATGATGTAACTCGCACATGGCAACAACTCAGATACCACTCGCATTGTTCGGATGCAGTCGGTAGTAGCTTGCCAGTGACAGCCAGGCAGTTGCGCGCAGAGCCTGTATTTTTGTGTACTGCGCCTCACAAAAGACTGGGCAGCTGCTATCATCGTGTAGACAGCTGAGGCGAGCCGAGCTGCTGGCGTACAAGTAGGCAATCCGAGTAAACTGTCTACTGTCTAGTCAGCAACTCGCACTGTGTAAACTAGCCATGACGGTTTATCAGAAGCCGGAAAATCTGTCACCAGTTTTTTTTTTTTTTGCCAAAAGGTATCTTGTTACTGGGGTGTGGAGGTCGGATAGGTAGTCCATTCAAGTAAAATAAATGGTATTTAGCTGCATCAAGTAAGGCTGCAAGCCGACCCTAACATAGTTGGGAAAAGCTAGATTGAGACTGTCTGGTGTTAAGGTCTCTTATACAACGTGTAACAGAATAAACGCAATACCTCTTAAGGGGTCATTGTACTCATCATTATGAACAACTTTTTTTTTCGCGAAGTGTTGGTCCCATAGTAAAAGTTGTTCATAATAATGAGTACAATGACTCTTTAAGATGTACCTATTGCGTTTATTCTGTTATACGTTGTATAATGGCATAAACTTCAAGATAATTAAACTCTAAACCCCTGAATCAAAGCCCATGAAAATCCTGAAAACCCATTTCCAAATATGTATTGGGTTGCAGCTAAATCTCTTTATTGTTCCACATTCTATGTTACATTATACAACCGAGAATCGTATTCCATTTCCAACGCAGCAATTATTATATCCCATGATCCTGTCAGGCCATCCATACATCCGCATGGATCCCGCCTATCTTTACAATCATCAAAATAATATTATTTAACAACAAGCAAAAAATTCTGAACGCAGCTGTATCCATTTAACGCCGCCAAACGTCAACAATTTGCCTATTTTACCTTTTACCGCCAATCAGCGCAAAGTATTGCTACAATGCAAAAATCGGGTATCAATACCGCTACTTATAGACCATCCAATCAAGAAAGGTGTCACATTACGACACTCTATTGTATCGTTTCGAAACCGTGTTTACAAACACAACAAGGGCTTGTCATAATCTGTTTTTGGATGTGTCCTTTTCTATTTTTCGGTCTGGCAACTTTTGGCGTGAATGTTTTTTTTCCGGCGGGAACAAAGAATGGTGGAGGTATGGATTTCAACGCCTTATTGTTGGTTTATCCGTGTATTGAATAGGATTCACGGAAAGCGAAGGTAAGTCGTACTTATGCTGATCTGCTGATAATACCTACGTTAGTGGTGGTCTGGTGACTGACAGTTGACAGTCAAGGGGGCTGGGGATTCGAAAAATTTCGCTTTCAATAAAACTTCGGATCCGTATATTGTTGTCAAGCCTTTCTGTTTTCTTTTTAGCTGCATGAAACGGAACGCGAATGATTTTAGTAGAAGGTATGTCGTCAAAATAAGTAAAATCTGGCCTGTTTTTGATTGGATTGGTTTCCAATTCGCCTTCACCGGAATGCTCATATTCTTTCACTACCTATTATATAATGTTATCTTTCCCCTTATAACCCTCTTTACCTTATGAAACGTTTCCAGTTTCGCAGTGATTCCCACACTAAATTTCTGAGGTCATCAGATAACCTAAACCTACGACTAAAACTGCCAGTGCATTCCACAACTTTCTTGGATAAATCCTTTACTGTACAGGTAAGACGCGCTCAGTCGTTACCTGCTTTTAAAAGACTTGTAAAAGAACATTACCTGTCGCTGTGATTATCGATAGTCATCATTTATTTTTTCTGCCTATATACTTGGTATGTATGTATCTATTATAAAGCTTGTTATGCATGTATCTGTGTATCTATTATGTTATTTTATAATTAAATTGGTTTTTGCCACACCAATGACAACCCTATTTCATGTCCAGACAATTACTGTCCATCCCTGGTTGTCTGGAAGAGATTGCGGTATGCGATAAGGCCGCCCATTGTATGTGTTTTAGTTTTAAGTTTCCTTTTTGTTTTACTTTTGGTGTACAATAGAGTATATAATAAATAAATAAATGAATAAATGGATGGTATGACTTCAAAGCAAAATGGTACCTATAGTGAAAATTTTACCGACTGTTTTTGTATGGACAATGTTTTGGTTAAATTGTTTCAAATGACTTTACATTGACGGTACATTTGCGTAACAATGTTTTTCCGTAAGTCTCATCGAAGATATTTTAGTTCCACATCAAGAATAATTTCAGTGTTTCATTTGAATACAATAAATAAGTAAGTTGGTAGGTAGCACCTTCTATCAAAATATCTTTGAACGCAGAATCGTCGTCAGTTTCCTTAACAAAAAAAAAAGTAATCTCAAATTTTACACCTCCCCGGTCAGTCGGGCAAAAACTTCACAAAACAAACAATACGTTTATACAACAATTACATTACAAACGCGAAACCTCAAGCGTCAAATGCCGAACTTTGGATTACAAGGATACACGACCAACCTTCCACAACACACAACACTTTAGTTTCCTCAAAACAGAGTCCAAAATCGTTTGTCTTTAATTTCCGCAGCTGGATTTGAAGGTTTGTGAAAAACACGAAAGCGGCGAAGCGTGAACGCTTGTAGCAGGACAGAGGGGTCTGTCGGTTTATTTTTTCCTTAATCCTAACCGGGATTAGGTTAAAGCCCTTTTGATTGGCAGCCGCCGTCAGATGCAGGAGACGGCTGAGGTGCATCGTGAGCCTGGAGTTTAACGGAGGCTGGGACTCTGTAGGTAGGTATGTATGTGCTTTAAGATGAAGAATAATATTGGGTATGAGGTATTTTTATGTGTGATGGACCTTAAATTGTAATTTGGCAATGACCAAACTGTGGGTTCAGGGTATTATGATATTCTTCTATCAAATACAACGTGTAACAGAATAAACGCAATACCCCTTAAGGAATCATTGTATTCATCATTATAAACAACTTTCACTATGGAATAAAGATGAACACTGAAATCGCGAAAAAAAAATCGACTCCCTCATACATTTATGTGCGCATAACTTGACCAAATATCCTGAACAGCTGATTTTTTT
>NDFZ01002779.1:0-20519 GCA_002192655.3 Mamestra configurata
GGCGCCTCTCCAGCCACTCCTCAAAGAGGGGCCTTACCGCCGCAATAGTGGCGTGCCCAATACGAAGAAGTCCTGGGATGGCATTCGTGTTCAGAATAACAACATCTACAAACACCTCATGGGGTTGAAGCGAAACTGTGGCATGTTTGCGGAGGCGAGGCTGAACGCGTTCAATGCCATTCAGAGGAACAGAATCGCGTCATTCTTGTCCAGGGTTGGTATGTGTAGAAACAGTGTAGTTAAAGAACTTGCTGATAGAATAATTGCTACCAAGAACTACAAGCGTTGGCTGGAAACAGCTGTTTTCTTTTTTATCATTATGATTAATTTAAAATGAATATGGACCTTGTATAGTCTGCAATAAAGATGTATTATTATTATAAAAATTAGCCCAAAAGGCGCCCGATTGAAATTGCGTGTTTTGCTTTCCTGTGTAGGTACTTAGTACCTAGTGTTTTATTTTTCTGTTAAATAGTTTTTGCGAGTTATTTTGGAATAGTCTTCTATTTTGAAACCCGACATGACTATATCACGAAAAAGACAACTTCACTTACCTACCTAACGGCGTGCGACATCTTGTTTTTTTCTTATAATAAAATATATTGCCTACTTCGGTAGGTACTTAAGATGAATTTATTGATATTTCATTTTCAAATCTATCCAGTCATTTAGGTTATAGAGCGGGCCGCGAGAAACATACATTACATACCTGCTCTAGAAAAATATTAGGCACCCTCCTTCTCTTCGGGTAAAAATTTGAATTAGGGGTAGCAAAATTCTAAGTTGCCCTACGACGCTGCCTAGGACTAGCGCGTTAAACCAAACAAACAAACTCTTCAGCTTTATAATATTTGTATAGATATATAGAGGCACTATGGAACGGAAGTCAAATAAAATAAACACATTTATTAAAATTATTTATTACAAAGTGCTTCGATCTGGAGATGCGAACACGATCGAGCGAGACTAACTCCGTACAACCATTGCAATGTAAGGTGGCGGCCGGCGCGCGCCGCAACGTCACCCGCCTGCCACACAGCTAGGGACATGGCAGGGCGAATTTGCCACACAGTACCTTCGGCCTCCAGCTGCCTGCTGGCTATACGCCTGCTACCGCGGTAAGTATATCTACTATAAAGGTGTGTAATTTTGACTCTGACATTGAATTAACCCCAAAACATTAAAATAGGAGCCGTACGGTGCGCCGCGTGTGGTACTGTGTGTTGCCGGTGCGCCGCGTGTGGTACCGTGTGTTGCCCGGTGCGCCGCGTGTGGTACTGCGTGCGTGCCACTGCCCGCCGGCGCGCGCCACTCGACCTGCGCTCCCTCGCGCGAGCCGTCTTTCGGACTGACTCCACATATTTACGTAGGTACTTATAAATTACATCGTCAGACCACTTCTGACGTCTGCTTCCACAAGTTATGTACATTAAACATCAGAAAATTCTTTCCTTAAACCCAGTTTCTGGAACAATAGTTATCGCAACATTAATGTAACAATGTAGGTAAGCGCGCATTAGCTGGTGTAGTTGGTTGATTATTGTTTAAACAGCTAATCGCAACATTTGACTTAGGTACGTTTAGTTTGCGATGCGTCGATAATANGCGCTTAGCGCATTAGCTGGTGTAGTTGGTTGATTATTGTTTAAACAGCTAATCGCAACATTTGACTTAGGTACGTTTAGTTTGCGATGCGTCGATAATATATTTCCAGAAACCGAGGGTTAGTATCCGACACATTAAACAAGCGTTATATTGCACTGTTAATAGTCTTACAATTAAGAACTATGGTTTCACATGAAGTGCCGTCCGCGTCGTGCCGCCGTGTGGCACGGGGCGGCCACCGCTCCCCGTGCCGCCTACTGGCTCTCTGTTCTCAGCGGCACGACAACGACATCACGACTTGGTAATGCAGTCGCATCTTTTTCAAACACGTAGGTCATATACAAATGTAATTACACTAATATTATAACTAGTAAGCTAACTTTACAGTAACACCTAAAAGTAATATCCTTCCTTACAATACAACTAACTCTTGTGGCAAATTGAAAGCCCTGTTCAGAGTCGCCCAACGTGCAGCGTCCCGTGGGAAAACGTCGCCGAGTGCGTGAGCAGGTTTATACTAGGTGTAACGTGTGGTAGGATAACTGTCGCGATGGCGCCTGCTGCGAACTGCCACACGTGTGTCGTCTCGCGCATGAAGCCAATATTTCATTTTTTAATTCCGAGTGTATTCTTGATCGAAGAGATGTGGCATTGTTAATGCCGCTTGACCCTTGTCACCTTGGGCGGGTGGCGGTTTTATCGACACAAAAAAGAATTTCAGCATATAATAAAGCGCCGAACGTTTGGCTGCCCAGCGCCGCACACTGGTACGAAAATGGTATCTCCATAGACATTGAGGATTTCAAAAATAATTATCGTACCAGAGATACCATTCTCGTTCCAGTGCGCGCCGCCGCACGCGCCGACGAAGGAGTAGCGCAAAGTACGCCGCAGGGACCACTCTCTTTGTCAGCTTGTCAGCACACCAACTGTTCAGTCGCTGGCGGAGCTGACACAGCGAGGCCACAGTGGAGGCTCAGATGGGCTCACGTTAACATTCACGCCGGTGTGGCAGTAGCTAAAGAATTCTCAGGTTCGTTACGATATCTTAAGGGCCGGATTTCCAGGCCTTTGCAACCGTCTACTCAGTTTTGATACATCCGATGTTATCGTACAACACGCACTAAATATTGATATTTTTTACGAGCATTAATTTAACCAGTTAATGGGCACTACCTCACCCGGCAAACAATCATGCCTCTGTCCCATTTCGCTGCATTATAGTATTGAATAATGATCAATCATCAGTCACAATACTGGTTCGTTGTATTCACTGAAGCGAGGGTAGATTCATGGCAAAATAATAATTGAAACGAGCGCCATCAGTGTCTGGAGGGAGACCTCCGATGATATGTTACGTATGTCACTGAATTATTGCAAACACCATTACTTCATAATAAGTCTCGTGAGATTATAAACTCGTGATATATTTTGAACAGAACATTTCACCTACAATAATACGGATCAAAATTCGATAGTTTATGATCTATCCGGGTCTTTCCGAAAACTGTAATCGGGAAAATAAATCGACAAAATGTAGGTACTAACCAGTAGATTTTTTTCTCCGATTTCAGTTTTGGTCCGATAGTAAAAGTTGTTCGTAATTATGAGTACAATGACCTCTTTTCAGGTATTGCGTTTATTCTGTTACACGTTGTGTAGTCCTCCTGACCACCCATGGCAGCCAATCCAATCGGAGACTAGCCATTTATGGTTGCGCAGACACTTGTACCCTATGGTGTTGATATCTACAAACGCAGATACGCAAATACAGACGCACTCTCACTTCCCTTGGTCTCGTAGACCGATATCAGTGCCACGTGCAGAGAGAGATTGGCACAGGGCCCACGCCGACAGCTGAACGTGCTTGCCACTATTTTCGTAATTTATTGTGTAAACAGTAACAGATAACACCCACAGCGCAATGGAAAGGGCTGCGCTCGGAGTTGCCTTGAGTGATCGTATAAGTGACAGTAGGCAGTGGGCAGTGGGCAGGCACATTGCTCGCAGAACAGATAGTCGATGAGGTCGGAAGGTGTGACGACCGCGTACAGGAACGAAGCGTTGACCAACCTCCCGACCGGTGGTCCGACGACCTGGTGACGGCCGCGGGAATCCGGTGGATGCGAGACGCACAGGACTAAGACACAGGCAGACTATTGGGGGAGGCTCATGTCCAGCAGCGGCTGAAGTAGCGGAACGTCAAGTGAGCGCAGACGCGGGCCGGACGGGCCTTCACAATCTCATCACTTTGTCTGAACAAAACAACAACCGGTGTTTGTTTGTGTTCCTATTTATCTAAAAAACAACTACTCGTGGAGGATATCAAAATAAGTAAACTAAAACCTGTGCTTCGTGAAACAGCTGTGCAAGAGCCGTCGAAACACGGATACAGTAAAAATTACCGAATTTTGAGGTGTTTTATTGTAGATGTAATAATTTACGATTAAATCCCGCGAGATTTATTATAAAGTGTAGAGAGTTAGCCATGAGCGGGCAGCGCGTGCGTCCGGCGTGCACGACGTGTCTACAGCTACGACATGATACAGATACAAAGTTACATCTAAGGACAGCGGCGATGAGGACGCGTGTCCGCTCCTCTCGTTACACCCCTGAGATTTGGTTCCGTTGTTTACAGAGTTTTCGCTTTTTCTAGCAAGTCGTTTATGAATTTCTGAAAAGGAAAACATACAATTATTAAAAACTTTTACAACACACACTTTTTTAGAAAACGTACTCATCTCAAAGTAAGAAGACCCAAAGTCAAAGTCAATTCATTTATTTCAACTAGACCATTAAAAGGCATTTTTGAACGTCAAAGTTACTCAAGGCGGGTAGATAGTCAGACAGTCAGAGATCACAATGTTTATGGTTAAGACTTTGAGACGCAAAGAAAATACAAAAAAAATAACCCGATGTCAAGCAGTGAAGTTCTCGGGCTCAAATGTGCATTCCTTAAAATAGTACACAAACGAACTGCGTTTTCAGTTATATCATAGCTGAATCTGGAAAAAATCCGCACCCGTGCGACACCGGGCGACTCACTCGCTTGTCTACTTTTTTTAACTAGCTTTTCCCCCGACATCGTACGCGCATATCCCGTTTTTTCCCGTTCCCGTAGGAATGTCCCGTTCACGTATAGCCTATAGCATTCCTCATGAATGTGGCTATCATCCAAAAAAATAATTTTCCAAATCTGACGGGTAGTTCCAGAGATTAGCGCGTTCAAACACACAAACAAACCCTTCAGCTTTATTATATCATTAGAATAGATATATAGTACAGTATAGTATAGATTTTGGTCAACATTTGTACCAAGTTTTCCCTAACAAATGACAAAGCTGTTAAAAATCGTGTAAGAGTCATACTCAGACGGATAATCTTAACACCGCCATTCAAAAAAACCGCGTCATCAGCACAACGCCATCTATCGGCCATGTAGTAAACTAACAAAATATTTGGCACGGGTAGACGTTAAATAACTCAACAATTTGTTTTGGTGTTATTTTCCATGATTACGTGCATTTTATTTTTTCTCAATANCTAGTAAACTAACAAAATATTTGGCACGGGTAGACGTTAAATAAACGCCCATATGTAACGATAAGGTATTAAAATGATTACTTTTATTTTGCTACGTATTTAGTTTCACCAATAACTCAACAATTTGTTTTGGTGTTATTTTCCATGATTACGTGCATTTTATTTTTTCTCAATAGATGGCGCCAGGAGTCAGTCAGCGCGACTCTAAACTCTATAAAGTTTCTCACTAAACTTAAAATTTGAATACCTTTTGATTTTGAGGGTCGATTTTGCTGAAATAAACGCTTTCATAAGTATGTTGCAAAATATTAAAAAACATAAAAAAGTGTATGCAAAACAGCAAAAGCTCTGCATATTAGCAATAAAATAAAATCAGCAGACGACAAAATAAAAACTACTTGGAAAATAATAAATAACGAAACAGGTAGGAAGAAACAGCGTGAAACTAAATTTAATTTAAATACCTACTGTACATGGCCAAATAAACTCGGACGCAGAGGTAGCTCAGGAATTTGATAACTTCTTTGCCAATATTCCTCTTTAAAACTACAGAGCTTCTCAACTCGTCATCCGCGCTCTCTGCTGACTTACTTAGAAAGAATGTAAAGGTATGCCCATCGGAGTTTAAGTTTCAACATACAAACCCCCAGGCCATTATAAAAGCTTTTAAAGATCTTAAAATTAAATCAACAGAAGATCTTTGGGGAATATCTGTAAAAGTTTGTAGATCTATCATTGAAACTATTGCCCCCTACTTAGCTGTCATATTTAACACTAGTGTAGACAAGGGAGTATTTCCGGATCTCATGAAACACAGTAAAGTCGTTCCATTGTTCAAATCGGGTGATTCTCAAGAACCCAACAATTATCGGCCGGTGTCAATTCTGCCAGTTCTCAGTAAAGTGTTTGAAAAGTTAATGCTTAGTCAGATGTTACGTCACTTTAATAAAAATTCCATCTTTCATGAACACCAGTACGGTTTCACCAAAGGGCGTTGTACAACTGACGCCGGTGTCACCCTAATAAAGAACATTTTTAACGCCTGGGAAGAGTCGCAAGATGCCATTGGAATATTCTGCGACCTCTCGAAAGCGTTCGACTGCGTTAACCATGAGACGCTTTTGTTGAAACTTGAGCACTATGGGATTAGGAATAGAGCCCTTGGTTTACTTAGTTCATACTTGATGGGCAGACAGGTTAAAGTTCAGATAAACGGTGTAAACTCAATAGGGTCGGAAACGACAATGGGCGTTCCTCAGGGTTCAATATTGGGTCCATTCCTTTTTTTAGTTTACATAAATGATTTGCCCCAATTACTTAAAAATCAACCAAAGATGGTGTTATTTGCGGATGACACATCATTAATATTTAAAATAGACCGACGTTCACAAAATCTTGACGACGTCAATAGCTCTATTCATCAGGTCCAAAATTGGTTTACGGCAAACAACTTGGTTTTAAATAAAAAAAAAACTAAATGTATTAGATTTTCTTTACCAAATGTTAAAAGTAGCGAATGTGACATCATATTGAATGGAGAAAAACTGGAGTTCATTAATCAGACGGTTTTCCTAGGTATCACATTGGACGAGAAATTACAATGGGGGCCTCATATAACATCTCTTGCGGGTCGTCTAAGCTCAGCCGCGTATGCTGTTAGAAAGATAAGACAGTTAACAGACGTAGAAACCGCACGTTTGGTCTACTTTAGTTACTTTCACAGCATTATGTCGTACGGTATTTTGCTGTGGGGTCGGGCTGCTGACATTGAATCCATATTTATTTTACAAAAGAGAGCTGTCAGAGCCGTTTATAATCTGCGTCGCCGTGATTCTCTTAGGGAACTTTTTAAAAAGATTAATATTATGACAGTCCCTTGCCAATTCATTTATGAAAATATTATGTATGTGCGGAAAAATCGACATCTTTTTAGTAAAATTAGTGATAGACATAATTTTAATACTAGAAATAAAGACAAATTAGATCAACCATTTTTTAGATTAGCTAAAGTCCACACTTCTTTCATGGGGTATTGTGTTAAATGTTACAACAAAATACCTTCTGACATATTAGAACTAAATGAAAGAAAATTTAAAACTTATGTTAAAAGTACACTTTGTAAACAAGCATATTACAAATTAGAAGATTACATTCAGGATAAGAATGCTTGGAAACATGCTGGTCCTGCTCCATAGGACAATCAAGGGTGTAGACAAAATCAAACTGGTTGATTTATGAATTAACTTTATAGATAGGTGTACTGTTTCTTTTTTGTGTTTTGTATTTTCTTTTGTTTAATTAATGGTTATTAAGATTATCTGTAAATATGTGAGTACCATTTACCTAAATTTCTTTAGAAAATGAATAAGTTTACCTCTGCTGGTAATACTTTGTTCTTATAAGTATCATACTCTGGGTGTATCGTCCTCACATAATATTAAATTAATTTTTGTATACCAAATTTTGTAAAATCATTATTTGAAAAGAGTAACTATGGAGTTTCTTGTCCGTTCTTCTCCATAAGAATCTACCTTTCCGAATGGACAGTAGAGTCACTTTAGTATGTAATATTATTATTTTACTGAACTGTAAATGCTGACGTTCAAAAGTGCCGTTTAATGGCCTAATTGAAATAAACGTTTTGACTTTGACTTTGCTTAATGTTACTCGGAATAACAGTTACTATTTTTAAGTACCTAGATTTCTAATCCATTCAGTGGTTTTTGTGTGATGCGTCCACAAACAGATAAACAGACATACAGACGAAAATTGAAAGCATTGAATTTTTAGTTGTCTTTTTCCTAATTTTTCTCTGTGTTATTTTTATGCAAAAAGATTCAATGTACAGACACGGCAAGTCTACGATTTTATTATATGTATATGCTACCGGAAAATTGCAAACGCTGTAAGATTGTAAACTATCGCGTGAAATTGTAAACTATTTTTTCTTAATAAGAGACGGATATATTGGAAGCTATTGAATTTGGATGGAATTGATTGTATACAAAACGATTTATTCATCATATTTCGAGAAATCATAGTCAAACAAAGATTTATTACAATCTTACGGAATCTAAAATTTTCCGGTGACATTTAAATAATTACCTATATACACTCAACCCCATCTAAATTCAATAGTTACCAATATATCCGTCTTTTTAATAATAACTACTTACATGTACATCTTTTTGTGGTTTTTTGGCATCTGCTAGTAGAGTCTGCAAATATAAATGAAAGGCGTCAGTATTATGGAGTCAATTGAAGTCGGTACCACAAGTGGATGATTGCCTACGAGGCTGCGAGTATCTCGCCACTTTACAGCAAATATTCTTACACATGTTTTGTTCGTTCAAGTCCCCTCGACCTATAACGTTACGTACACGGTATAGGTACCCAACTAACCACACAAGTTCCATCGTGCGCTACAACTTTGATCAAATCGATGATTGGCTATGCCAGCTTCGGCCGGCGCTGCAGCTGCGGCCTGCGACCTCTATGCCAAATTTAATCAAGATCCGTTCAGGCGTTCTGTCGTGTCGTGATTGAGTTACAAACATTCATCCAAACTTACGCATTTGTAATATGAGTACCTATAGTGTAGATTTGTCACCAGAAAATTGCAAACGCCGAAAGACTAAAATATCGCGTGGAAACTATTTTTTCTTAATAAGACACGGATATATTGGAAACTATTGGAATTTGGATGCAATTTATTATGTAAAAAACGAGTTTTTCATAATATATCGAGAAATTACAATTTAATGAAGATTTATTACAATCTTACGGAGTCTGCAATTTTCCGGTGACAGATATGCAACCTCAAATACCTACAACGTGTAACAGAATAAACGCAATACCTCTTAAGGGGTCATTGTACTCATCTATTAACAACATGGAACCAACAATGAAATCGCGAAAAACAAATCGAATCCCCCAAACATTTCTGTGCGCAAAATGTACCTACTGAACAGCTGTTTTTTTTTTTCCGCAATTTCGGGGAAGTGCGTTTATTCTGTTATACGTTGTATAGATTGCAGTTTTGCGCCGCTTGGAGTAGGGCATGGAGACTGATTACACGTCTCCTTTTCAGGGATACCTACATCTCGCCGACTGATCGACACTTTACGTCACCGTCGGGCTGGCTTTTAAATGGTAAATGTTTTTGGCCTTATTTGTTCGGTTCTGGGAGCATACGTGGCCACCCTAGGTGTGAATATGGGCAGAGTTTGACGCACCGCGAGGTGTCGGCGGCGCAGCTCATCGCTGTCCATGTCCAGCAGCTCGTCGATGTCCACCTCCACCTCTTGCGAGCTGGTCGCGCCCGCGCCCCCCGCCGCCGCACAGCCCCCGCTGCTCTCCTTCTGCAACACACACGAACACTAAGATACGAGCCCGGTAGCGCAGACCACTGCCTACACTAACACAAGTTCCGTAGTCCGCAGCGACTCACCGTGTCGTAGAGCTTCTGCAGCTCGTCGTACAGCCACATCTCCACAGCCAGGCGCTTGCGGATCAGCGCCATCTGGTGGCTGCCGTACTTGGCCGTGAGGAACTTCTCACGCCGCTCCTTCACCTGCGACAATCACCACATTACTATAAAGTTACAAAGAAGTACAATTCTAAAGAATACATAAGAAAAAGAAAGAAAGAAAATCTGTTTATTCTGCCGCAAAAGACGCACAGAAACACTTAAAAATAAATAACTTATCAACTAGGATTATAACAAAACTAAATAAAAAACGCATCACTATCAGCCCATGTCAGGACCGGACACTAATTAAAATAAAACGAGTCTCTGGTCACGTCACAGACAAAATAGAACACAGTTCAGCAGTTGTCTATGGCATGACGCCCGACTGACTGACAGCGACAACATGGAAACAACAATAATAATAGTGACTATGGACAAATACAACAATCAACGGCGCTGATTTTCAGCAACTACCGTTCGTTCGAGTGACGTAATGACATCCCCCCTTCGGATAAACGTATATAAGGCAGGTAACTATATAATTATATATATGGAACTCTAAACAATTGCATTATTTAGAAATTTGAAACGAATCATAACATTAAGAATTAACGATTTTTACAAAATCATAATTATATCCAATAACTAAAATACATAATTAACAACATCCCGAAAGTAAATATAGACACAATGAAATAAAAATTACACAAATACATGCTGGTAATGAAGTAATTAGTTCTAAAATAACTTATTTCCTATTTTTGCAGATAACCTTAATTTTGCCATAAACACCATAATTCGCATCATAGCATGGGTGGCGGCCATTGCGTGCATTTGGCGTGGCAACAGCAACCGTTTTGAATCGTAATATTATTTATTCTGGCGAATCCTTCTACACATAGTGGAGAAATGGATAAATATTATGAACCATAAATCTACTTGGGTCTGACTTGTGCCAGTCGGACACACAGTCACAGTCAGTCGGGCTTGGGTCAGTTGTTTGTTACGATTTGGCTCAAAAACTACTAAACCGATTTTTAAAAATTCTTTCACCGTTAGAAAGCTACATCTTCACCGGGTAACATAGGCTATATTTAATTCCAGAAATAATTAGGGATGCTTACTAAAACTTGAATTATGTAACCCAAGGTGTAAAGAAAATTGTCTTTCATCGCATGCGCTGCGAAAACTATTGATGACACAAAAAAATTATGTACTACATAATTAAAGTACTCATTATTACCTAGAAAAATGTCCGTGAGGCTATATGTCTAACTATTATGGTTAAGTCACAATGACCGCTTTTTGTTAAAATTATTCAATCAATGTCCAGTTGGAAAGAAAAAGTGATGATTTTGATATCAAGATATTAACCCTTATCCATTTAAATGGTTTGATAATTAAGGTTGATTATGAACATGTAGTATAATAAGTATTCGTTATGCTCACCAATATTTTTTTCTTCCGATCTCCGTACATCACTTAAACCAACATACTATAAAATTAAATACCAGGAATATTCGGCGTGGGCAAAAAATATCGGAAAAATAACATATTAGAATTTAAAGGAGTTTCAGACAGGATAGCTGTGTTAAACATTATACTTCCTGGCCTACTGAGGTTACGAAAAAGGAAATTAAAAATAACTTTTACGAAAACCTGAATGAGACAATGGAGACCCTGTATAACACCATTGTTGTGATGGGAGATTCTAATAGCCAGATTGGCCAACGAGGAAATAACGAAGATAAAGTACTTAGACCCCATACAACCGGCAAGCGTAATGATAATGGCCAAAGTTTCATAAACTACGCGTTAGAAAATAACTTACCTACATATTATGAATACTTTTTATAAAAGAAAACCTAAAAGAAAATGGACGTGGGAGTCTCCTAACGGCCAAATAAGAAATGATATAGATTTCATAACTTCAAATAAACCGAAGCTTTTCTTAAACGTGGGAGTCCTTAACAATTTTAACTATTTTACTGGTCACAGATTACTTCGAGGTACACCTAAATGAACCAAAAGATTCTAGGAAACAAAATATATAAAATACTTAACAACCACTTACACTACCATTACCAAGCCATGTTCTGAAAGGGCTAAAAACAAATTAATACCAATAAGTGAACTAAGATAGATAGATAGTTAGATAAAACATTTATTTGGCACAAGAACAGAAAACACAACAACAACGTAGAATTTTCTACGTTGTCGTTGTGTTTTATGTTCTTGTGCCAAATGAACAAATAAGAAAAACTACAAATAAGAAAAAATATTAAAAATAAAAAGACAATTTATGGCAATCTGTGAGTGCCAAACTACCTACGACATAAAAAGTATTTGACATTAAAAAAAAAGAAATTCAATGTGTGTGTCTCATGTAGCACCAAATGGGAGTCCAACTCAGCATGTGCCAGGCAAATATACCTGACGCTGGTATTCAACTGGATCCCAGTAGCGCCATCGGACGTCGAGCAGATTCAGAACAGTTAAAATGTAAACAATGTAAATAGTGGTTTTGTGTATACTATAAACTGTTTGGTGAGTATGTCCACGTTTGATTTTGTTATGTTTTGTTTTTCCGGTGTGTTTAATGTTAATACATAGGTACAAAGTGGTAGGAATACAAATGATGTGCGGTATTTTTGTATTTTTTTAGGTATGTGTGTAATTTTAATAGATATACATAATGGTAGGAGTAAAAATGATATTATTCTTATGATTGATTTATTGAAATTATTTGGAAGCGATATTTAAAGTGAAAGATTGTAGAATAGTGGCTGTGATCCAGAGTGTTTACAATATTTATTCCTTTTTTTTTCACAGGTTTGCGGCAGGTAACCCACTGCTGAACTTAAATTAATGACGTGTTTGACATCGTCACGCCCAGGTTTTACTGCGAGTTAAGAAGGAATTGTCGGAACCGACTTCTGAAGGTATCAAGTCCTTTAAAGTTTCGTATCGGCGGGGGAATATTGTTCCAGCATTTGGATGCAGCGTACCTGAAACTGCCTCTGAAGGCGGTTGTCTTGTGCGGCTGAGTAGCAAATTGTTGCGAGCACTGTCTGCTTGCGCATTCCCTTCTACTAGCGACCCAACTCAGTTTGTAGTAAAGGTAGCTCGGCTGCCTGTACTTTATAACCCCAAACTGCAGGCAAGCCAAGTGTAACTTACGACGCGACTACATTTTAAGAATTGAGTTCTTATTTAAAAATGGTGTTTCGTGAGTTCTTGGTGGGATTGTAAAGCAGAACCGAGCGCAGGCGTTTTGCACCCTCTGGACCAGTCGATCAGTTCTTGCAGTGCTTGCCTGTTCTTAAGAACAGTCCAGGAAAAATATGATACCTTAGAAGAAGAAATAAAAGGAACTATGAGTTCCTTTTTCACTCATAAAAAGACAAACCACTTAAAGATAGAATAGGATCTGAAGCAAGAGGATTAATACAACAAAGAGCACTTTTATTTAAGAAAAGGAGGCACAATAGACAAAAAATAACTAAAATAAGTAAAGAAATATACACTGAAAAAAATAAGTAAAGAAATATACACTGAAATAAGGAAATACACAAAAAACTAAGTTTGTATTAACTTGGTTTTTTGTGTACTTCTGTATTTCACATAACAAAATTAGGTGGAATCAAGAGTGCGCGGAAGGAACTTCAAGAACATACAAACTGGATTACTAACGTAACACATCACAAAACTCAAAAACATAAATCTAAAAAAAACGAAATATTACATACAAATATACCGATTTCTATCGCGATCTTAGTCATGACGAACAAAGTACATCAATTACAAGTAGCGAAACAGTTATGAGTACCCAAGAAGAACCAGTTTCCGATATTTTGAAAGATGAAGTTATGAATGCTATCAAATCACAGAAAAGAGTTAAAGCACCCGGCGAAGATAACATCTCTAATGAACTTTTAATAGGAGTATCAGAGACTATCTTGGACACACTGATAAACCTTTATATTTAAATTTTAAGAACTGAATATTTACCTCTTCAATGGACCACATCTACAATAATTTTACTTCACAAGAAAGGGAGAACAGATGATATATCGAACTACAGACCCATTTCGCTAATGTCGAACGTATACACAATCTTCTCCAAGATAATACTTGCCCGGATAACAAAGACCTTAGACGAGAATCAGCCGAAAGAACAGGCAGGATTTCGAAGTAGCTTTTCAACCATCGACCACATCCATACCATCAAACAAATGATCCAGAAATGCAACGAATATAGAATCAACGACTACTAAGCATTTATAGATTACAATAAAGCATTTGATTCGCTGATACACGAGAAAATATGGGAAGCCCTCACCGCACAACGGGTCCACAGTAAATACACTAACATTATAGAGAACATACACATAAATATGAAAGCTAAAATACGCACAGAAAAGGTAGGAGAATGTTTCCCCATCAGAAAAAAAGTTAGACAGGGTGACCTTATCACCCAAACTGTTCTTGGCAACCCTAGAACATATATTTTGGCAACTGGAATTGAAGGAATATGGTATAAATGTTAATGGAGTATTACTAAACCATCTAAGATTCGCAGATGATCTTATATTAATATGTGGTGATCCAAAAACTCTGCAGGTTATGATTGAACAACTGATACACGAAAGCGAAAAGGTAGGACTATCAATAAATACCAGCAAAACAAAATTAATGACAAATTAAGTCAAAACTCCCATAAAACCCGATAATGCTGCAGAACTGGGATATGTAAACGAATATACATACTTAGGCCAAATAATATCTCCAACAGACATCACAACAAAAGAAGTTCAAAATAGAATAAACCTAGGATGGAAGAGATACTGGGCTCTAAAAGACGCAATGAAAGACTTGGATATACCAATTGAAGGGAAGAAGAAAATATTTAATACATGCATTCTACCAAGCATGACCTTTGGATGTCAGACATGGAGTTGTACAAAGAAAAATATCAAATCACTAGAAAGTTACCAACACCGAATGGAAAGCAGCATACTAAACATAAAATCAAAAGACAAAATTAGGTTAAAAGCAATCAGAAAACAAACCAACGTAATAGATATAAAATACAAAATCAAACAACCGAAATGGACATGGGCAGGACACCTAACAAGAAGTAAGACAGAAAAGTGGACGAACGAAGTGGCGGAATGGTGCCCTAGATACAAAAAGAGAAGTAAAGGCAGGCAGTATCGAAGATGGGAGGATGACATCAAGGAGGCGGCAGGACCATGTTGGATAAGGATAGCAAGGGATAGACCGTTGTGGAGAACACTTGGGGAGGCCTATGACAAGGAGCAAGACAATCACGGAACCGGTGTCTAATACAATTAATTACATATAATTACGTTGCTTTCATAAACAACCATGTTTAATTTAATATTGTTGTACACAAATAGTTTTAAGATGGAAGTAGCATATATGATCGTTAATAAAGGCTTTTATTATAATTATACACTTTAAACTATTTAAATCTGACCTTTCGTTTCAAAGTTACGACGGGTATAAAAATGCTCTAAGTAAGAAAAATCAAATGAAGATGAAACCATTGCATTGATGATTTGGATAAAAAAAAATTAAAAATATTTGGATTTTTCGAAAATAAACCCCTTAAGGGGCGAAAAGGGGTGATGAAGTTTTTAAGGGAGGATATGTTTGCTTAATCCAATTTACGTGGGAATTGGTATGAAAAAAGTAAAAGTGGGATAATTGAAACACATTTAAAATTCTTTGCAAAATCAACCACTGACGGGGTTAACGAGGTGGATAGTTGCGCTGATCCAGAGACCACGGAATCAACAGCAGAAATGGCTGGGTAATTAATGAAAATCATTTTACTTAATTTTCCAAAACTAACGGGGGTAGAGCGGGCGTTGAAGTTGTGGAGTACCTACTAAATCCGCGCGGACGAAGTCGCGGGCGAAGTGCTAGTCACATCACATCACACTAATATTGTAAAGGCGAAAGTTTGTGAGTGTGTGTGTGTGTGTGTATGTTTGTTACTTCTTCACGCGCAAACGGCTGACCAATTTGGTATGCAGGAGCTGACACCCTGGATTAACACAGGCTACTTTTAAACGCGGGTAACACCGCGGGGCGCAGCTAGTNGTGTGTATGTTTGTTACTTCTTCACGCGCAAACGGCTGACCAATTTGGTATGCAGGAAGCTGACACCCTGGATTAACACAGGCTACTTTTAAACGCGGGTAACACCGCGGGGCGCAGCTAGTCTATTATCTTCTTATATATAAAATTCTTGTTTCACAATGTTAGTTACATACTCCTCCGAAACGGCTGGACCGATTTTTATGAAATTTTATAGTAGGTCTGAGAATCGGCTACTATCTATTTTGCATACCCTTCAGTGATAAGGGTTGTCGACCCCTAACATTTATTTTAGATGTTTTGGACAAAAAAAAATATTTTTATTATTATTATAAAGAGGAAGGATTTGTTTGTTTGTTTTGTTTGATATGTTTGTTGATTTAACTCAAAAACTACTCGACCGATTTTAAAAAAATCTTCCTCCGATAGAAAGCTACATCTTCATCGAGTAACATAGGCTATATTTATTTCCAGAAATAATAAGGGATCCCTACTAAAAACTGAATATGGTGTCAAAATTGACATGAAATGTCATTCATCGCATGCGCTGCGAAAACGATTGATGATAGAACAAAACAATGTAGTACAATATTAAAAAACACATCCATATCTATAACAAAGTCATCGATAGCATATACCTGCACCTATCTCCGACGGATAACTCACAATTGCTTTTAAATATAATAAACTATTAACATTTTAGATTAAAAAGAATGAATTTTCGCGAAGCTTATTTAACCCATTTGGTATTAATACCTATATATCTAAATAAATGTGTTTGATAGAACGGAAATTTAATATAGAATATTTTTGCACTAACCTTTATATAGTTTAAACAAATATTTTAGAAGATATCACAATTAAAAAACTTTAAAAAAATACAACCGACTTCCAAATAAAAAACACTACAAAGTATAAAATAACTAACTCCGTCTGCCGAAAGTAAAGTTATTTTTAAATACTTTTTCGTGTTTTTATTTGGAAGTCGGTTGTATTTTTTTGTAAAAAGTTTTTTTTCCACTTTTTAGATAGCGATGGTACATCCATCGCTATCTATGTACTTTTGCCATCTCATAGGTAGTTTATTGATCCCTTTACTAAAAAAAACCATTCGGACGGATATCAATAAAATCTTTAAAGGCGGTTTGGACTGCCCCATCGGAGTTGAATTTTTTCCCTTGCAAGAAGTTATCCAAATTTCGAAAAAAATGCTAATCTCTTGGTGCAAGGTCCGGAGAGTACGGCGGATGTCTAAGACATTCCAATTGAAGCTACTCTAATTTGGTAGCCGTCTGTTGTGCAGTGTGTGGTCTAGCGTTGTCCTGAAGCAGCAGTGGCCTAGAGCGATTGACCAGCCTCGGTTGTTTAGCAGCTAGCTTTTCCATCATGGTTTGCAGTTGCTGACAATAGACATCTGTCGTAATCGTCTGGCCAGATTTAAGAAAGCTGTAGTGAACGATACCGGCACTCGTCCACTAAACGCTCACAAGTAACTTTTTTTGCGTCAATTTTTGTCTTGGGGCATGATTTAGCTGGTTCGCCAGGATTCAGCCATTGCGATGAGCGCTTCCGATTATCGTACCGAATCCACTTTTTATCACAGGTAATGATTCGATTTAAAATCCCTTCATTATTTATTTATTTATTGCACACAATATACACACAGTTACAGACTTAACTTAACTTTGTGAATACATTACCCTGTTAGGGCGCAGCAATCAACTTATAGCTAATCATAAAATAATAATCTTTATATAATAACAATAAAAGGAATACACAACACTAACATTATTATTAAGAACTATTACTGTACATTTTTGGGTTGGCGTTTGGTTAGATTTTACTTAAAAATACCTAAGTAGTTATTATATAAATATTTGACAAAATTGTTGCATTTAATGTAACGCAGCAGTCGACGCGTGGTTTGCGATGGATCTGCTTCCACAATAGTCTTCAATTCTTCATTTTAAACTTTGGCCTCCGGCCGTCCACGGGGCTTGTTCTGCAGGTCGAAATTTCCAGAACGAAAACGTTGGAACCAAAACGCACTGTGTTTTCTTTTACGACACCGCCGCCATACACATCATTAATCCTTCGAGCCGTTTCTGCAGCACTGGTGCCACCATAAAAATATAAAAAAACTGGTTTATTATATCTATGGGTGCCACGGTGGAACTCGCACTCGTAAATAACGCGATATTTCAAGTTTTCATGAGTAAATATCTGTATAAACTTGAATTTGGAATTCCTAACCAGAGAGGACTTATTTGAGATCAAAGTGGTGACAAAACACCAATTTCATATGTAACCTAAGGACCTAATATAACACTTTTACATGTAAATATGTTTTGGTAATTTCTAGCTAGATGAGGCCGGTGTGTCCTAGCTGACTAGCTGACTAGCTGACTAGCTGACTACCCTGACAAGAAACACCGAAACGGTGGTACTCCACAACTACATTCACATTGTTCCCATAATTGTTTCCATAATGAGTGGTTGCGCTATTTGCCGTTTAGGAGGTACTTTGTGTGACTTCATCGTTCAGTCCAAGTCCAGACCAGCTCATGGAGAGGAGGTCACTGGTTTATCTTTAAAGTTCACCGTACAGTGCAAATGCAATATAGCTGTAACTAAAGCCAATGCAAAAATAATCATCAAGATCGGTTACTAAACAATAAGTTATGCCCGAATAGGTAGATAACCCCAAAAACATGTTAATTCAGGTTGACTTGTTTGCATCTGCGTACCCCTTTACAGCGTACTGCCGTGATGTTATGTTATGAACTGGTGTTATCAATAAACAGACATGCAATATCAGCAATCCCGGGAGATTTGCTATTATTTATTGAAGAGTTCCGTTGCCTACCTCCGAAATCCTACATCACCAAATTAAAATGGGGCCAGTTTGGAAAAATACTCTTCCAAATAAAAAAAGAATCATCCAAATCGGCNCCAAAATTAAAATGGGGCCAGTTTGGAAAAATACTCTTCCAAATAAAAAAAGAATCATCCAAATCGGCGACAATTGGCGAAAATATCGCTGAACAAACATTTTTCCTGGGATCCCAGCATCAGATCCTGACTTATACCATCCAACATCAGCTCAGCAAGATGAGATGTTGATTACCTGATTGAATCGCGTCGAAAAAAGATCTGAGCTGGTAAGTTTTCGTGATGAGAAACGTTTAAATGATAACGCTTCTCTTTACATGATTTTAGCGGCGGTATCGGTACGGACATTAACAATGAAGTTGCTGGGCTTATGAACACGCGATAGAGCTATATATATTTGGCCATGGGATAAGCAACCAAAAGAGAAGTAAAGTAAGTATACCTACGCATTGTTTTTCGTCGTGGCGGTTTCATTTTANTTTTTCGTGATGAGAAACGTTTAAATGATAACGCTTCTCTTTACATGATTTTAGCGGCGGTATCACCCGGACATTAACAATGAAGTTGCTGGGGTTATATGAACACGCGATAGAGCTATATATATTTGGCCATGGGATAAGCAACCAAAAGAGAAGTAAAGTAAGTATACCTACGCATTGTTTTTCGTCGTGGCGGTTTCATTTTAATTATTTGTAAATATTGTACGTTGAAAATTAGGAGAAAATAATTTTCCTGTTACTTCGGTTGATAGCCGAGCCACATGGCCACATGGCACATGGCAGGTGTGAAGGCTCGGTGCTGGGCGCTAGTGCACGTACCTCTCCCTTGTCGCTGAAGTTGACGTGCAGGCCGGACTTGGCGGGCGAACGCTCGGTGGGCGACAAAGCGGGGTGCGCGGGCGCGGGGTAGCCCCCCGCCGGCGCCGCCACGCCGCACTCCATGCCGCACGCTGCGCTCGCGCTGCTGCGGTTCTGCAAGCAGTGACATCACTTCTTCAGCACCAGACTGGCGTTGCTATAATGCTTTACTCATACAATATAAGCGCATACAACGCAATACAATTTATTTGTTTAGAGAATTATCTCATATCGATAAGTGCAGGAGCGGGATACTACGTTCGAGTAGGTAACGATTTCTGCCTGTGAGGCACGCACAAGTACCAATGTATGACCTGACTCCTGTATACCTACTATACATTCCGCAGGCTCCACTAATGCTTGGTTGATTGAACACGCCTTAATTAAATGCTATGGAGTCTTCCGAAAATAAAAAAAACGGCCAAGTGCGAGTCGGACTCGCGCACGAAGTGTTCCGTACCATTATCTATAAAAACGGCAAAAAAACACGTTTGTTGTATGGGAGCCCCCTTAAATATTTATTTTATTCTGTTTTTTTGTTTTAGCGGCAACAGAAATACATCTGTGAAAATTTCAACTGTCTAACTTCATGAGATACAGCCTGGTGACAGACGGACATACGAACAGCGAGTCTTAGTAATAGGGTCTCGTTTTAACCTTTGGGTACGGAACCCTAAAAAAGGATAGCATTTTCTATAGCTTGCTGAGTTAGAAATGGACCAGACTACCGAGACATTGGCTCCTTAAGCTACGACATTGGCAAAAAGCAATCCCGAAGTGAAGTTTTATCCAATATCATCCAAAGACAGTCATGCAGCAGTGCACTCATTACGGCGCGGCGCTGTCATCTTACTTAATCTCAAGTAAGATGTACTCGCCGTTTATGATCAGTTTTTTTTTGTTCCTTTATGCCTTGATCACACGTACCGAGAAAACCAGCGAGACAGTGCTCTCGGACAAGTACTCGGTACGTATAAACATAGCGCCGAGTGCACGGCCGAGCGCTCGGCCGAACAAAGTGG
>NDFZ01002781.1:0-20554 GCA_002192655.3 Mamestra configurata
GCAACCCTGAAACGGGACCACGCACTTCTGAAACATCCTGTACACCATGATCACTACCATGTGTTCGTACAAGGTGCTCCACCGAAGTGTTTGTTTATTTTTAGTCTGCCTTCGATCAGTGCAGCGGAGTGTGGAGAACCCTTGAGGTGTAAGATGTCAGATGAAACTTAACGCTGACGGGAAATGTTATAGGCGTGACGAATGTTAGGTTTGTAACGTTTCAATAAGTCAAAATGTAGTCCCTTATTTATTGACGAGGAACTGTTAACGTTAGTCGATTATTTTCTAAAGGACTCAAACAATGGTTGACGATATCGTCAAAGTTGCGGCCGCACCTGGTTGGGGGGGGGCGTATGAGTGGGTGAATCCAGTCTGGAAAGATGATGTTTATTCTGATCATTTCAAATTAATAGGTACACATTAGGGCATTATCAATACGCATTCGAACAGAGCTGGTAATTAAGTACAATCTGAATGACCGCATTAACGATTTCAATTGAGCAAAGGAGCTAACAATTAAACCCATTTTTATAAAATTCATACGGTATACCCAATAAAAACCATATCAATGAAGATACCGCAACCAAAAATGATCTCTTAACCAAAGTTGATGTCCAGGAAATCGTTAACGACGACTGCAATGGGTAAAGCAGTTAAAAGCCAAATATTCCTAATTGAGGTTGCGATAAAATTGATCAAAGGTAAGTCGTAAGAGCACCGTCTAAAGGGGTTTATACACTGGAGACATGGCTTCCCAAACTGTGGAGCGGGCCCCACACGGGGGCCGTATAGTCAGACAAGGAAAAGCTGTAAGTAAATGTACTTATTATGTTTTCGTATGTAGAAGAAATGTTTCATGATCCCAACAACACAATCATGACTTACGGTAACAGTGACCTGTATGCAACCAAATCAAGTTCCTCTACGAATATTCAGGATATTCGACATATTATCAGCTCAGTTTTACCAAAAGGTTGATCCAGAGACACTGGACCACGGCACGCCCGGGACGTCGTTAACGATTCGGCCCGTGGTCCGTACCACGGGCCAGCTACGACACAGTCCGGTCATGTGTGTGATTTAACAGGCAAAAAGTAAAATGATAACAGAAGAAGGTTGGGAGCGCATAAGTTTAAAGTTTGGGAATCGCTGTACTAGTGTTACGACAGTGCGGAATTATGGTCGGATGGGACGGCGCCGGCGCCGGATTTGTTTTGTTGTGTGATGTTTATTGTGGCTTAGGGGAGTTTGGCTTCGAAAATAAATAACTCGTTAGCGAGCATTGCGTTAGAGGTGTGTCGTGTCTTCGTGGGCCTGATTTTATACCGGGGAGAAAATATTGACAGAACATAGTTGTAACACAACCATGTTATCCATACTTACATAGTAACATTATAGTGTAAAATTAGCTGTCTGTTTGTTACTTTTCCACGTCTTAACGGCTACGGAAGAAACTTGGCCCCCGGGTAGACCAAGCCCTGGATTAGGTTAGAGGGTACCTACTTTATATCCCGGTAGTATGTTCCCTTGGGACAATTTCCGTCGTTCAAGCTGGCAGAAGCTGGTGCGTTATAAGTTGACATAATACTTTAGAAAACCAAAGGACTTACAGGGGCTTGGTGGTGTTTATAACCATTAAAATACTTGAAAAGATGACCCGCACCGTATTAGAGTACGTCTTCAATCAATCAAAAACGTTTTTAAAATATCCCAAAATGTTGAATTGTTTTCAATAGAAGCCATTTGGTCATTTAGCACTCAACCCAATGTCGCAAGGGAGTTAATTGATGACCAAAATATCTTAATTGACGATCTAATAAAATTGATCAAAGGAAGTCACGTCGAACCATTTGATGCAACTTCTTTCACATACAACAAGTAAATAGGTATGTTATGAATGTTATGATTCAATAAAAAAACCAGATATTTTTAACCATAGTTCTAAAATAAATTCATATTTAGGGACGACTTTGTTTACCAACCCTATCGATAAAATATTTTTTATTTAATTTTACTAATGAAGAAAAAATTACAAAAATGTACAAATTACTTCTCTTTTTATACACATAAATCTCATTTAAAAAATATATATCGGTACTGTCAAACAAAAAGTAGGTACAGAAGTAACAAACAAACAATCAAAAATGAAAAAGAAACCTGTAAACCAGATCCAATATTCCTCAAATCAAAGCACTGCGAATCACAACCAACCATAAAAGACAGTAATAATCACATACCACTCACAACACTAGCCCACTTACTTTAGTAACATCACTAGCGTCGGAATCCGCACACATCAACAAGCCATTGAACATCATGTTAAAATATCGACCCGCACTACAAAGCTATTGACAAACGGTTGACGTGCGCGTGCGCAGCAGTCTGCGTGCGAGTGGATGCGCCGCAACGCTGCACGTGTATATTTAGATCGTCGTAAATAGTCATTTTTGAANTAACAGTGACCTGTATGCAACCAAATCAAGTTCCTCTACGAATATTCAGGATATTCGACATATTATCAGCTCAGTTTTACCAAAAGGTTGATCCAGAGACACTGGACCACGGCACGCCCGGGACGTCGTTAACGATTCGGCCCGTGGTCCGTACCACGGGCCAGCTACGACACAGTCCGGTCATGTGTGTGATTTAACAGGCAAAAAGTAAAATGATAACAGAAGAAGGTTGGGAGCGCATAAGTTTAAAGTTTGGGAATCGCTGTACTAGTGTTACGACAGTGCGGAATTATGGTCGGATGGGACGGCGCCGGCGCCGGATTTGTTTTGTTGTGTGATGTTTATTGTGGCTTAGGGGAGTTTGGCTTCGAAAATAAATAACTCGTTAGCGAGCATTGCGTTAGAGGTGTGTCGTGTCTTCGTGGGCCTGATTTTATACCGGGGAGAAAATATTGACAGAACATAGTTGTAACACAACCATGTTATCCATACTTACATAGTAACATTATAGTGTAAAATTAGCTGTCTGTTTGTTACTTTTCCACGTCTTAACGGCTACGGAAGAAACTTGGCCCCCGGGTAGACCAAGCCCTGGATTAGGTTAGAGGGTACCTACTTTATATCCCGGTAGTATGTTCCCTTGGGACAATTTCCGTCGTTCAAGCTGGCAGAAGCTGGTGCGTTATAAGTTGACATAATACTTTAGAAAACCAAAGGACTTACAGGGGCTTGGTGGTGTTTATAACCATTAAAATACTTGAAAAGATGACCCGCACCGTATTAGAGTACGTCTTCAATCAATCAAAAACGTTTTTAAAATATCCCAAAATGTTGAATTGTTTTCAATAGAAGCCATTTGGTCATTTAGCACTCAACCCAATGTCGCAAGGGAGTTAATTGATGACCAAAATATCTTAATTGACGATCTAATAAAATTGATCAAAGGAAGTCACGTCGAACCATTTGATGCAACTTCTTTCACATACAACAAGTAAATAGGTATGTTATGAATGTTATGATTCAATAAAAAAACCAGATATTTTTAACCATAGTTCTAAAATAAATTCATATTTAGGGACGACTTTGTTTACCAACCCTATCGATAAAATATTTTTTATTTAATTTTACTAATGAAGAAAAAATTACAAAAATGTACAAATTACTTCTCTTTTTATACACATAAATCTCATTTAAAAAATATATATCGGTACTGTCAAACAAAAAGTAGGTACAGAAGTAACAAACAAACAATCAAAAATGAAAAAGAAACCTGTAAACCAGATCCAATATTCCTCAAATCAAAGCACTGCGAATCACAACCAACCATAAAAGACAGTAATAATCACATACCACTCACAACACTAGCCCACTTACTTTAGTAACATCACTAGCGTCGGAATCCGCACACATCAACAAGCCATTGAACATCATGTTAAAATATCGACCCGCACTACAAAGCTATTGACAAACGGTTGACGTGCGCGTGCGCAGCAGTCTGCGTGCGAGTGGATGCGCCGCAACGCTGCACGTGTATATTTAGATCGTCGTAAATAGTCATTTTTGAAGGGACGGTGGCCCACTTGTGTTCTTTATTCTCATAGCAAACCCGTTGGGGTTGACAGCGTGTTTTTATTAAGGATAAGCTAATTTAATTTTTTCCTTATTCTGAAATTCTTGAAGAAACACTAAAAACATTATGATGAGTCACAGAGAACCAGCAAAGACATGAAAAAATGAACTGGTCATGCTCCAAAAACGCGAAGCGGAAGAAGCAGCTAAGCAAACGAATACGACAAAACAGTGTTTTAAACACAAAGAAAAGTGCTTGAAAATTGTTCTGACATACATAAAACAAAAAATCCACTAAACTTGCAAGCAAAACTTTTTGCCACAAAAACAGCACCCTGTTATATGCAGGTGGTTCATTAGTTAAAAACCGCGTCGTTCGGGCGTCGGTTTCCGACGGCGACGTCCGCCCGTTTCGTCACAACACGAGATAAACATAGACCTAACAGCATTTTGGAATTATGTCGTTAATTACAAATTAGGACTACTTCATTGATATTTGAAGAAACTGAATTTCACCATAGACACTCGATGAAGATTGTGATTTTCTGGTAAATATCGTAGAGTCGTTGCGCCCACAAAAATAGCTGTTTTGTTCGAGTTTGGGATTTTCAGTCCCTTTTAATTGTAACTTCGATATTAACGTAATTAATTAATTCGCACTAAACGTTTCCAAACGTCTTTTATAATGCGCACAGCAAAAGAGTGTAACTCTCTGCCTGCGTCTGTGTTTCCGAACGCATACAAGCCTAATCCCTTCAAAATTAGAGTGAATAGGCTTCTTCTGGGTAAGCTCGCTCTATCGTCGACTTTGTCTCTGTCATCTATGACCTAGACCAGAGTCAAGAGCAAACTCATCTCAAAAAAAAAAATGTTTATAAAAATTATATAAGTACCTACTTAATACTCGTATGTTACAAGAAAAGTAATGAAAGCGATTTTTGAAAGCGCAGCGACGCGACGATAGGTAATTAGAATTACAGATATATTACAAAAAGGTAAATGCACCAATATTATGAAGCGGTAACATTGTTTGTTTGTAGGAGGCAATCTATGGGAACACTGATACGTAAGCTTTTTCACTGATAGACAGCTTCGCTGAACGCCATAGGCTAAGTAATCTAACCCGGTAATAGGACGATTCCTATGACACAGGCCACGGGAATACAGCCGCGGGAAAAGGCTAGTAACGTCCAATATTTGGTCGGTTGTATAGCATGGCCGATATCATCGAGGATGCTAAACAATGAAGCGTAGAACAAAATTGTCCCGCACGCAAATTATTTAAACAGTGTACGCTTTTTAATTTATTACCTTTGGATCCCCATCGCAAGATCGACGCTTCTTTTCTTTGATCAATCTCCTGAAACAAGACATGGGCATGTTTTATAAGGTTACTTTTACTTAGTACTTAAGAAAATGTGAACGTTAATAAGGTGATGAAATTCATTTCAAAAACTCACTTTAACGCTTCAATGGAGCACTCAGTTTGAAGCTGAAAAAAGAAACAAACAACATTTTATTCAGCTTCGACTAGATTCGGCCTAGGCAAAGCACGACTAGCTTCGACTTGATTCGGCCTAGGCAAAGCACGACTACCCTCGACGAGATTCGGCCTAGGCAAAGCACGATTAGCTTCGACGAGATACGGCCTTGGCAAAGCACGACTAGCTTCGACTAGATTCGGCCTAGGCAGAGCACGACAAGCTTCTACTAGATACAGCCTTGGCAAAGCACGACTAGCTTCGACTAGATTCGGCCTAGGCAAAGTACGACTAGCTTCGACTAGATTCAGCCTAGGCAAAGCACGACTAGCTTCGACTAGATTCGGCCTATTACGACTATTCACGACTAGCTTTGACTACAGGATCAATTGGCACTGGGAGAACTATATACCGGTTCCTAAACGGGATCATATTTGGGGACAGTTAGTGCCTCAAAAATGAGCGCGAACGTTGTTTATAAAAATTAATTAGGTTCGTGCTCACCTTCAGAAGATCGGAGCTCCTCGCCTTACAGCTATGACCCCTGAAAGCAGGTCGTGGATATAAAACCGTCCACAAGTCGTAAACTAGCGTCAACTTGTGCCACAAACATAACATGTTGCCAGTTATATTTAGAAGGACGTTAAATATTAAATAGCTGTTTATGGGGTTGGATTATAGGGGAAAATTAAAATGTTGAACGCTGTAAAGTATAATTTATGTTTATTTCTATCTAAAACAAAAGTTACTGTAAAATGCTCCTGGCCTTTATTTTGACCTTTTGGATAAGTTAGCAGTAGCCCGTCCAGTGACAATATTTGTGTGGAAAAGTAAGAAAGAAACCAATCTTTAAGTTCACCCTCAAAACGTGCGAGCTACATTCGATGTTTCTAAACTTTTGACATACAATGAAAATTTATGAAAAACATCTTACCTTGGGCTCGAACCGCCGCTTCTCTTCGCCTCATCATTAAAGTACAGCTCCTCGATACACTCGCACTTGTCTGCCTCGTCACTGGGCACTAAGCCTGATGACTGGGTGCATCCACACTTGAAGCTCGTCTTCTTAGGCTTGGAACAGAGCTTACACCGCTTCCTCGGTAGACAGGACCTAGGAGATTCCTTGCGGAGACAGGTCTTAGGAGACTCCGTGCGGAGAAAGTTATTGAGGGAAGTCTTAGAACCTGTCCTTTCCAAGGGTGGACACATTTTGGCACAATCTTCAGGAGGATCTTTTATGAAGCAGATCCTAGGAGAGTCCTTGGGTAGACAGATTCTAACTGGCTTCTTGGGGAGACAGATCCTAATAGGGTCCCTTGGCAGAAAGTTATTGAGAGAGCCATTGTCAGGACTGGTCCTGGGAGATTCGCTTGGGGAACAACATTCCTTGGGGGGGCTGATGAAGCGCAGAGTATTGATCTTGAATGTTTCATTCTTGGATGGACCGCGTGTCTTGAAGTGACTCTGAAGGTCGGCTATCGAGGCGTCTGACACCAGCTCCGGGACCGACGTGGACTGCAAACATAGTCACTTTGTTTTGAACCGCTTGCTACATTACAGCACCAATCTCAGTAAAGAAGTTAGTTCCGGAACACAAACAACTTGGCGACGAATTAGCTACTCTTAATTACCACCTGACTCATTCTAACCACAACATGGAAAGACCTACAGAAGGTCAGCTCAAAACCTGCGTAGGCGCACAAAAACACATATTACGGCGCGCGCCCTAAAAAAATGTCAAACGCGGGTGCACGTGCAGTCGATGTGCCTACGTAAAGGAAGTAACGAATGCTAGAGGACCGATAAGCAGCCGCTATAAGTAAAATACACCCTTATTTTCTCATTGACTTCTGGATGCAGCTAAATTTGTATTATTAGCTGCAACCAGTAGACTGACCGAATGATTGTATGGATCTGACCTTCTGTGTGCATTTATTGAGCGCATAACTGTGCCGAACGAGACGACACATCAAAGCTAATTGAAACAAAACAAAACAAACGCACTCGCTCTATGACGGATATGTTGGGCATGGACGTGGCGCACGCGATCGGTGGCGCTACGCTCGCGTTGGGAGTCGAAGTCGTGGCAACGAAGTACGACGTCACGGACTCGTTCTTGTGGAAAATAAAGGCAAAAAAACACTTTAAAAGTTTAAAAAAAAACTTTGTAGATTACATGCGTCTTCTGGGACAAAGTCTAGGAAAAAAAAACTCACAGACTCATTTCCAATGAGAGTTATGTAATGACGTGCACCAGGTGGCAGCACTGAGGCGTCAGGTCCAGGCACCTGTCAAAACGCTTATGTTTTCTAACATTAGTTAAATTGGCGTCATTATCATGTTTACGTCAATAGTAAATTTTCAAAGAAGGACCTCACGCCTACGTGGTGCCAACTGGTGGCGTGATTTTTTCTGTAAACCGTAATTGATGCTAGGGATTAGCAGCTCACTTCAAGCTCACCTAACCTAAGCTACTAAGGTGAGATTGTTTCAGGATAGCTCTAAAGGTTGGCAGTTTTCAGTCCACCAATGAGGCAACTTACGTTTGACGTTTTATTAGCAATATTCGCGATATTTCAGTTCCAGAAACCGTGTGTAATGTACATGTTGGTCCAAACACAAGATACTCGAATAAATCAATTTAGTGTACGCTTAATTAGAGATAATTGAAGTGCTCAAAGAGACCATAAGTAGGTGTGAAGTATCTTACCTTTCTGAATAGATAATAACTGCAATTTGCCACTGAGTATAATAACAACTAATTGAGGAAACATTATTTGAGCCCGAGAGGAAGAAAAACGATATGCTACACCTTATAGGTTACTGTTATAGCCCACATCTACCTAACGACCTCTGCCACTAACTAAATACAAACCGAAGGTGTTAATATGTAACTTTTATAAGTTTACCTGTATTTTGCTCCTTTTCGTGAAATCATTTGTCTTTCTGTAGAATAACTTCCTCAGCATTAATTTTAAGGTTACCTACCGGAACCAACTGGAATTTAGAAATGTCTGGCATTTTCATTGTACGAGTATTAGGTTAGTAAAATTTTGTTTCAATAAACGCAGACGACAGGCCTGAGTACCTATTTCAAGGAAGTACCTACCTTAGTTGCATTCAGTTGCATCGCGGTTTCGCACTGACATTTTGGAATAACTTTACCTTAAACTTTAGGACTACTAAGACTTACTGTCTGCAGACTATAAAGCACAAAATGCCTTGAAAATTTTTAGGAAACAATATTCTGGGAACCATCAGATTCACTGAATATATTAATTGAAACTTAGACAGGGTAATAAGTGCACAACACTTGAAGGATTTCAACGATCCCCATCCTTCCATCATACCCCATGGGTAGAAAAGTCGAGGGTGAAACACGCGATGGCCTTTGAACCATTAACGCTAAACGATAAGTTCTGAACCAATTTTGAAAATTCTTCCACTTTCAGAAAGCTACGCTATTGCAGGATGCAGCTACCTTTTACTCAAAAAAAATCACGGTTTCTTTGGGGTAGGCCAGCAGAAAAACTAAAGGAAAAATCGAATTACTTAGCAATAACCATTTGCAAAAACTAAATTAAAACTTTATTACCATAAAACAGTCATCAATCAATATTCAAAGAATCATCGTTGGACAGGTTCACCGGCGCATGGCACTCGAAGGCCTTGAGCGAGGTGTCGCGCGGCGGCACGTCACGCTTGCGGCGCGGCTGCGCGCGCACGCACGCGATCGTCACCGAGTCGTACGACACCGACGCGCCGTGCCCGCACTCCGCGTCGCCGCTCACGAAGTCTTTCGACTTCAGGCTTGTTACCTCCGAGCTTGTGTCTTTTAGCTGTGGAGGGAATGGGTGGTGTTAGATCTATGTAGAGCACCTGCTGAGGTAGGAGGCTTTTTGGCCACATAAGACCTGTGGTCTTTATTTATTATTAGTTTTTAACAAGTACCACTTAATTTTGTTCCGTTGTTGGACTTGTGCGAATCCCAAATATTGTTTTTTTCTTTCTTTCGTTTTTGCAATGAAGCTTGTCGAGTCTTCAGTCAGACTTTTGCTGGCTGAACAAGTCCTGAAAGCTGTGGCTTTTAGTGGCGATATGTCCCAATTTTTCACTTCATGTCGCTAGCCTGGTTTCAATACGAGAAACTTATAAAAATCAAGATTTACACCCAAAGCGAATGTTTGTTACTATAGTATTGCGTTCGACAAAACGTTTTATTAGAAGCGAAGCCACGTTACATTGAAAACATGTGCTCAACCTAGATTCTAGCAAGCTCTATTACTAAGCCGTTGCCCGATACTGAGGGTAATTTTTAATTTTATTACGGGTCAGCCGCCTTAGCTTGTTTGAGCTAGCGGCGCATTTCCTTGATTATGTCGTCCTTGAAGTGGGCGCGCAAGTTGGCAGCACGGCACTGCTTGTCCAGCGCCGCATGGAGTGCATCTCCTCCGTCAGCGTCACGTTCACCTTGCGTAGTAATGTTACCTTCGCCTTGGCCTGCTTGAGCTGGCGGCGCATCTCTTTGATGATGTCGTCCTTGAAGTGCGCGCGCATGTTGGCGGCACGGCACTGCTCGTCCAGCGCTGCGCACACGCGCCGCATGGAGTGCATCTCCTCCGTCAGCGTCACGTTCACCTTGCGTAGTAATGTTACCTTCGCCTTGGCCTGCTTGAGCTGGCGACGCATCTCCTTGAATGCCGTCCTTGAAGTGGGCGCGCACGTTGGCGGCGCGGCACTGCTCGTCCAGCGCCGCATGGAGTGCATCTCCTCCGTCAGCGTCACGTTCACCTTGCGTAATAATATTACCTTCGCCTTGGCCTGCTTGAGCTGGCGGCGCATCTCTTTGATGATGTCGTCCTTGAAGTGCGCGCGCATGTTGGCGGCGCGGCACTGCTCGTCCAGTGCTGCGCACACGCGCCGCATGGAGTGCATCTCCTCCGTCAGCGTGACGTTCACCTTGCGCAGCGCGCGGATGCTGTCGCCGCTAGCCTGCGATATGACAGACGAGTGTAGTAATATTTTGTACAATCTCACCGTCAAAAATTAGGTGAAGTGAGCTGTATATCTATGCAATGATAGTGGAATGACAGCTCACTTGACTTGACAGAGTAGGCCGGCTGTTTGTTAAGACTATTATACAACGAGCGTTAAACTACCAATCCCCAACCAATGAGACACACAAGTTATTGTTTTTCGTGGCAAACTAAGTTAACCGACACAAATGTGGTCTGTAAAAAAACATCTTGCAGAAGCATCATCAATCAGCGCAAACCTCGCCACAACGACCAGTCCTGATAATTTTCCAACTGGTTATGGGAATGGGGGTCAACCTATCCACGCCATAAAGAAACTGCCTTGTAGAAGCGTAAGTTGATTTATGGAGTAGTGCGAAAGACATGTATATGTAGATGAACAGGGGAACTATGAAGTATAAGGAATATGATATCTGGCCAAAGTGTAATAAAAGAACTGTCCAGAGGCATGTCTGCTAAAAAAAACCTGTACGGTCAGGGGACCATCGTTGACCATCGTCAGGTTCCTTACGCATTTTTCACACGCACAGACACAGCACAACAAGAGCGCGCGTGGTGGGTGTACGTGCTTGCTCATACAAAGATACCTACACTAAGAGAATGATAAAGGTGTATGGAGGGGGTACAACGCAAAATTCATACGTGACGTTAAGCAAGTTTGTTCCGTTCTTTATTTTAAGTATTTGTTAATAAATGTAACTATACCTTAAGATTGGCCTCCATCTTGTGCACGCGCTCCTGGTACTTGAGCGTCTCGTCGCGCAGCACCTCGCTGAAATCCTTCACCGGCTCCCATTCGCCACACTACACCCGCACACACACACTCAACACTATAGACGGCCTCGTCGTTGCTTTACCATTTTCGACTATTCCCAGTAAATTTAAACGTTATTAAGGTTGACATTTATATAAATGACAAATAGACGTGCAAGCGAAACTCAACCTTAAGGGTGGTAAAGCAATCACGAGGTCGACTAACAGAATGGTGATAAGTATTTTTTTGTAAAAAGGCTCTGTCAAATTTTCTAACAAAAAATCAAAACAATTGAGATCTNTAGACGTGCAAGCGAAACTCAACCTTAAGGGTGGTAAAGCAATCACGAGGTCGACTAACAGAATGGTGCTAAGTATTTTTTTGTAAAAAGGCTCTGTCAAATTTTCTAACAAAAAATCAAAACAATTGAGATCTTTGGGATCTTTTGAATATTTGTACAAAAGGGAGACATAGTACGACAAAAATTACGTCTTTTTTGCTGTTTAAAGTATCATGTGTTTGGACCGAATTAGCATAACAAAATTCTTAGCACTAGTGTAACATTGTGTAAGCATACCTCGTTCCCCGTGCAGCACATGCCCGCCATCACCTCGGCATCCTTCATGGACACCTCGCTACAACAGGAAACATAACATCACGCCGTCTTCCGCGAAGGAGTAGGCACATTGTATTTAAAAGATACTCCCAAGTAAGGGGGCGAGCCTGTTGCCATATAGGGCTACTGGGCACAATTTCAAACTCCGGAAAAAACCCATTAGAACTAACTGAGGAATAACCAGTAACACGTTCTCGACCTAGGAAAAGAGCCCAGGACATACAGGAAATTAGCTACAGAATCATTTGTTTTACAACCTGCAACTGTAATGGGCCGTGCTCTACCATAACATTAAGTTTCGGAACATAAAAGACATTTAAACGTACGTTTTAACGTAGTTTATTTTTATGTCGGGCGGATTTCACCCTTCAACAGTTTCAAATCTATCACAGGATGCCGTTCGGGGATAACATACTCAAATACATTTATTAAATTTTTGGTCCAATTTAGTAATCTCTTTTTATAAACTCTGCTACATTGTTCCTACTTTTTTGGTGTTAATCATCATCATTTTGTTTGCATAATTAACCTTTTAGTGGCAATCACACTTCATTTTTGGGGTTCCGTCGTCAACAAGGAACCCTTATAGTTTCGCCATGTCCGTTTGTCTGTCTGTCTATCTATCTGTCCGTCCGCAGTTTAGATTTGGTATACATGTTAATCACGCCGACAAAGTGGTAAAATAAAATCTTGAAATATATATTTTTTTAGGGTGGCCCCCCTAGGTACATGTAAAGTAGTGATGATTTTTTTTTATCGTCAACCCCATGGTGTGGAGATAGGTGGTATAAAAAATATTGAGGGCTTCAAAAACCATTTTTCCATCCTAGGATCCGTTTGCGAAATATTAAGCTTTATAGTGCTAATTTTTGTTAGAGTCAAGTGTCCCCCCCCTCTGCCATCTAAACGGCTGTTTTTGGAGACGTGAAAAAATTCATAGAAGTAGCATATATAACGAATTTAAAAGGAAAACAATCACCGCTACCTAGCTACCTAATGAGTAATAGTCGACCAACTTATAAAATGGAACTAAGTAAGAAAAAAATACTTAATCCCATACAAAATGACTTAAAACCAAGTACATTTGTAACTTTGAAATGTAATAACAGTTAAGTACTTTGTGCTGGTTTAGGAGACAGGTAACTACGGAACCCTACACTGTGCGTGGTCCGACACCTACTTGGCCGGTTTTTTTACTATTCACTGGTTTACTACTTCTTGTAACATCCAAAAACTATATGATAGAAGAATGTACAAATTGCCAATCAACGCTGCCACTGCTGCAAGTGTTCCGGCACGTTTCGATGTGGAGGATTACTTTGACACCTAAGAGTTTTGGTAGAAGTATTTAACTTAATAAGGTAAAATTTTCTGGTTGGTACTATTAAACTTACGGCGTGTTATACTTGCAGTTAGACATCTCTTTCCTCAGGTTCATGATAGTTTGTTCGTAGCTCTGGGCGTCCTTGTTCAACTGTCTTATCTCTCTGCAACATTTTATATAAAACAAACAAAATATAAGGTAGCATCGAAGCCTCACTCTTGAAATTTACTCAGCATATTGACTATTTTCGCATACAGTAATCCACACATTCGGGCGATTTATATGTTTTGTCGTCTGCGTGGCGCTGGCGACAGCACCGGTTAAAAAAACTTTTTACAAAAAAATACAACCGACTTCCAAATTTTTTTTTTCCTTTTTAGTTGTTCACATGTGCTTACCCTTTCACAGCGTACCGGCGTGATGTTATGTTATGAACTGGTGTAAAACAATAGACAGACATGAGATTTCAGCAATCCCAGTCCATTTGCTATCATTTACTGAGGAGTTCCGTTGCCTATCTCCGAAGTTCTTCATCAGATCTTTACCAAATTTAAATGGAACTACTCCGAGAAAGTACTCTTCCAAAAACTACCCAAATCGCTTCTAGTGTGCCTATAAAATTTGAAAAGTTCTCTCTATTTCTCCAGGATCCCATCATCAGATCCTGATTTGATGATCATGGGACCACCTGGGAAGTATACCCTTTCAATCAAAAAAAAATCTAAATCAGTCCAGCCATCTTCGAGTAATCGGGGAACACACATAAAAAGGTTCCGACGAATTGAGAACCTCCTCCTTTTTTTGGAGTCGGTTAAAAACGCGCGCAGTTGCGTGAAATCAAACGCATCTACACTGATCAAAGCGACGAAAATCCTACTGACATCTGCAAGTACCTCAAGGCGCTCGTATGCGCACACATCTTCTTGTAGATATTTGATACTTTGCTTCGACTCGACTTTGAGTGTGTGTGTGTGTGTGTGTGTTTGTTTGACCCTATAGGAATTTTCCTTTTGAGACTTGGTGAGATCCCATGTTTGGCATACAGATACATAACCATGCAGGATCAACACATTGTCTTTATTGTCTGGTTCAGTCAACAACACGTCCATGGTATGAACTTGACTTTGACAACTCCTTTATTTCGTAGCAGAAGATCGGCTTTCGCAGTTCAAGTTAACCTTTAATTTGTAGTAGTTGCTTAGAATGCCTTTGCTCTAAAGTAGGACAATATCACATTAATATTAGTAAGGCGAAAGTTTGTGAGTGTGTGTGTATGTTTGTTACTTCTTCACGCGCAAACGGCTGGACCAATTTTGATTAAATTTGGTATGCAGGAAGCTGACACCCCGGATTAACACATAGGCTACTTTTTTATTCCGGGAGTGTGTTCGCTTCGGATAATTTTCGACATTCACGCGGAGTATCTGATTAACCGCGGGTAACACCGCGGGGCGCAGCTAGTATATAAATATAGGCTAGTTAGTAGTTGGCTTTTTTTTTTTAAGGATGGGAAATCATCAAATGACTTCTTCCGCTTTGGGTGGAGCTAAAGGGCGTGTCAGACTCTTACTGACTAAAACCCATCCGTGTTCCTTCTAAAGCCCTTTGCGTTCCAGGGCCGCGATGACTCTTTCGAACAGATTCCTGTACCCTGGCAGGCTCTGGCCCTAGCGGGCCCCGTCTTCTATGCTGACATCTCTTTGAGGCGCGCGTGAAACACAACGCGCCATCGACCCGGGCCTGGTGGTGATCGGACAGCGAGCCACCCAACGCTCGCCGTCCGCAGGCCCGCGCCTACGGTGGCCGGGGATCGCCCTGCGACTTCCGACGCCCGGGGCGTCTTCTCCTGTTAGTTAGTAGTTGGCTAGTATTATGGTTCCGTACCTCTCTTTTGCCATGTTCTCCTTGGTCAGGGTCTCGTTCAACACTTTCAGCTCCGCCACTTTGGCACATGTCGTGTTCTTTGGGTTTCTCTGTAATAATAACAAAACATATATTTCCATTTTTTTAAGTTCATATAAAATATTAATATTTTCTTTTTGTGGAAATACTTACAAAGCTTGTTTGTTTGGAGGAATCATTTTATGATAAATTATTAAAATAACTAAAGAGGATTTTAATTGAAAAATTTTGCGTTGCTGGTGTCATCACCACCCCCAGAAGAGGATACCACCGGAAGAGACAAAAAAAAATTCGACGAAGACTGTGGTAAGTTCTTGGCTACATTCACGAAAGTTATGGTAGCTATAGCTGGAGCCGGTTCAAAAGTTCGAACCAGCACGAACCATACAGATTTGAACCCGTTAGCACTTGATGACGCTGGTCCTAGTTTTATTTTTTTCAACTATATTTACAGTAGTGGAACATGGGCAACAATCACAATCAGTTCGTACGAAAACTGTTTGCGGCGACGTGCATTGACAATCTGCGCGTGTCGGCGCTCGCAAGTGCTGGCAAGACGGCAGCTTCCAGACATAAGAGGTACGTGAAAATAATAACAAAGAAACAATAGATCCCAATATAATACATGTAAAAAATACAGTAAAAGAGTAATAAAAATATGTAAGCAGGTATAAAAAAAAACAAAATGATCGAAAAAGTTCTATCCAACTCTGAAATGCCGACTGGTCTTGTATCTATTCGTCTCATGTTTGACGTTGTCGCGCATTTTCACCGAGTCTCCCTGCTCCAGCTTCTTTTGTCGCCTGCGCAATCATAGAGAAGGCATTATAACCAAGCAAAAAAAAAAACCTTAACCCTATGGATTTATGGAGATATTTCATTAGTAGGTCGTCAACGGATAATCAGCAGCCTGAATGTCCGTGTACCAGTCATACCAAGGAGTAATGTGTAACCCAGTAATTAGGATAAGGTGACCAGATAGGTAGTCATTATCCTCATCATGATTATTTCAGCCGAAAGACGTCCACTGCTTGGCGCAGGCCTCCGCTAAGCGTCGCCACATCAACCGGACCTGCTCTTCTCTTATCCAGCGGAAAGGCAGTCTCTTCATTTGAAATACTGGTAGGTTTTTATCTGCATCCATTGAGACTGGAAGCTGATCAGCATAATAGGGTTATCCAACCTACAAAAACAGCATCAAAAGACACTCACCATTCAACAGAACCAAATATATCGGACTCTGTGACTTCAAAGAAGTGTATTCCATCCAGGGTGCAGTAGTCGAACTCCCTCAGCCGCCGCAGCACCTCCACCAAGCCTCGCAGGTCAGAGTCCTTGCGCGCGAGGCGACGCCGCAGCGCCGCGCACTCCGCGCGGAGTTCGGACACCACCTGATGGCGACCAGGGGTTAGAGGTTACAAGAGGGACTACATCAAACCGCCTACTTTAGAAACGAGCCGGTGATAGTGCCATGCAGTTAGCTAAAGGTCAATTCTCGTATCTAAAAAGCGTTCAAATTCTAATGGCAATATCTTCTTAGCGACAATCAATGTTAAAAACTTGTCAAAATGTATAGAGGTGATGCGAATGCCGTCGGTCCTTAAAATACGAAAATTGCCCCTCTGATAGGTAACCCGTCACAACTTCGGTCGACTGTCGAGCCTAAGTTGAAGAGCTTGTTAGATCTGCAAGGATCCTGCTCATACATACGTGTAACCACGCAGCATATCACCGGCTTTAAAGTTTGTTATTTTCGGAAGCTCCTGATTCAATTATTTATCGTACCTACTACATTATTAGATCTAACATCAGGTGGTGTTCGAGTCCTTCGTTTCAATAACACAATGATTGCACCAAACGCAAAAGCAATGATTAATCATCTGCCTAGCCTTTTCCCAACTATATTGGGGTCGGCTTCCAGTCAAAGTGGATTCAGCTGAGTACCAGTATTTTACGTGGAGCGATTGCCTACCAGACCTCCACAACCCATTAACTGGGTAACACGGTAGTTCTTGGCAAGACTGGAGTCAGATTTACTGGCTTCTGACAGTCAATAAGACTGCCACAGATCTACAAATGACGTACTTTCCGAGGCACGGAGGAAACTCGGTATGTCTATAAGCGGACTTAATGCCTGAGGCATTCGTAAATGTTATTTTAAATAGGTAACGGAAGTTTTCTAAATTCAGCAAAACTCTGATCTTTAAATGAAAAAGAAACTTTATTTTCAGTCTGCTGAAGTGCAAAGCTGTAATGTGTTGTTCTTGTTGCGGTAGCGTAAGTTGTTGTGGTTGTGAACTTCCGACGGTAACACAAATCTTGAACAGACGCCAGCCAGCACATCAAGCTACCTGAATCTGTCAAATTTTCCCAATCAACCTTGAACCTAATTCTATAGCGATAAAGTTGAAAAACTACGTCTACAGAACTACTAAACTACTACTGATAAAGTATATTATTCAGTGTCTTGGTCTCTCGCAGGTATGACCGGGATGCCTCACCTCGCCATTCTTCCGTCGCTCCAGCAGCAGCTTGGAGGTGGCGGTGGTCTCCAGCTCCTCGACGGCGCGCGCCAGCAGCGTGTTCTGCCCCGCCAGGTCGCCCACCCACGCACGGAGCAGCTCCACTTGTTGCTGGCACACGAGGTAACAACTTACGGCTTACATCAACTTCATAACGCAAAGGGCATTTGAAGGAACACGGGTGGGTTTTAGTCAGTAAGAGTGGGAAAAGTAATTTGATGATTCCCCATAAAAAACACATCATAATTCAGGAGACAGACGTCTAGTCTATCGCTGACAAAGTCCTTATAGCAACGCTACTTGTAGGAACCTACTGGTTGTGCTTTCGCATGCAGCGAATTACAGCTACCTAAAGTACCAAATCTAAATCTCACAATTATCTAATGATCACTAACACTTCCTAAGTTTAGAACCGCAGTTTGATGTAACACAAACAGGAGTATATTGTAAAATTTTACATTCTTTGAAAGAAAGTAATTAATTGACCTATCACTTATGATTGGAGTGGAGTTCTTGTCCGTTATGGAGTTTCTTGTCCGTTCTTCTTCATAAGAATCTACTTTTTGCGAATGGACAACTAGAGTCACTAATATTTTAATTTCAAACTGTAAATTTGACGTTCAAAAGTGCCTTTTAATGGTCTAGTTGAAATAAATTGACTTTGACTTTGATTTTACTAATTTGTTGTCTAATACTGTACAAATAGTCAAATTGCAACAAGTTTTCCTTTAAAACAGTGGTTTAATAATTGTGAGTTTATCATACGGATGATCTACTGATTATTATCAGTCAGTAGATCATCTTTATAGACCATAAACAGCCATAACCAAGCAGGCATTGCAGGTAAAATTTTATATTACACCTTTGGCCTTGGAGATGTTTCAATTATAAGTACGTCAATTTTAGGCCTTTGTTTTTCCATTTTTTCCATACCTTTTTGTCTCTATCTAATATTTCAGTATTACCTCACCTGCAACTTAGTAGATCCTGAAGCCCTATTAATGTGTTCCATCCTCTCTTCATAAAGCCGTTGTATTTCCTTCAGTATCTCGAGCGTGGGCCCCCCCTTGCACACGCACACGCCGGGGTCCCGCTCCACCACGTTGTGATCCATCGGGAATCAGCTGTATAAAGCTATTTTTATGTTTCTAAAGATATTTAGGTATTTGCATTGTAAAAATGTGCGAAAATAAGGCTGCGTCACTTTTGATAGCTTCATAGAACTATCAATATATATATCTATAATAGCTTTTGCCTTTTTTTTCTGCAAGTGTTTATGGCTGNTGTATTTCCTTCAGTATCTCGAGCGTGGGCCCCCCCTTGCACACGCACACGCCGGGGTCCCGCTCCACCACGTTGTGATCCATCGGGAATCAGCTGTATAAAGCTATTTTTATGTTTCTAAAGATATTTAGGTATTTGCATTGTAAAAATGTGCGAAAATAAGGCTGCGTCACTTTTGATAGCTTCATAGAACTATCAATATATATATCTATAATAGCTTTTGCCTTTTTTTTCTGCAAGTGTTTATGGCTGGATAGTGAGGAAAGAGGAAGAGGTTTAAAACCTTTTTGATCGTACAATGCATTTTATGTAATATAGGAACTGTGACATCAGAGGGCCTAGCACGAATGTTTTGACGTATAGTAACGTTACAGTATCGTAAACGTAAGTAAATTTTGAATATAAAAAAAACTACAACCCCATATTATTTTTATTTTGGGTTAATTGTATGCGACACAATTTATCAAAAATATGAATATAGTATTATTATTTTTTTCTGAATAGAAGCGGTATAATTGGCTCAAGTTTGGTTTATTTTCCTAGACAAAAAACAAAGTCAATTCAGTTATTTCAACTAGACCATAAAAGGCAATTTTGAACGTCAGTTTGCAGTTTGAAAAAAAAAAATTATAGTTACTCTAGTTGTCCATTCACAAAAGGTATATTCTTATGGAGAAGAACGGACAAGAAACTCCATAGTTACACTGTAAACTAGAGTAAGAAATTACAGTTTTATTCGGTAAATCGTGAATGGTTATGATTGTTGTGTTAAAATAAAACCACAGAATACTATACAAGTTTGTATATTTGGATTATATTAATTTGGCTATTTCTTTGTACCAGTGTATATTCACAGTAAGCTTCTATTTCTAGTGTTTCACACGACACATACATACAAACACTTTTTTAAGCGACACAATATTCATTTAAAGTAACAACAAAAATGCTATTAAGATCATGTGACAGAGGTTCATATCGAATTAAAATCGATATTTTTATTAATTACCTACTTAATACAAATTGAAATAAAACCTGTATGTAACCGCACATCAGCGGTAATACTTAGAATACGAAAGTCGCCCTTAACTACAACGGCCTTTTTTGCCAACCAACGAATAGGGTATTTGACTAAAATAATCTAATTAGTCCGTCAGATAGATTTCCAAAAAATATTGTACCTACACGTATTTTTTCTTTTGTCACGTAAACAAAAAAATTAAGACGATACAGTGAGTTAAATACTCGTGTGACGTCACTTACCAGTACCCTTTTACTACAAAGTGACGTTACAAGCCCCCACTCCTTATATTTGATGCGTTTTATCTTCGTAAATTTTCACTGATATGATAAAATAAAAAATACGTATCCAATATTTTTCAATAATCTAACTGACGGACTAAATAGAACTGGGTTAAAATATTTTTTACCCAGGCAACATTCCTATTGTTACCATTAATGTGCGGATGACTTTACTGTAGTCCGAATACATCGATGAACGCGAGCGTGCATAACATCTAAACTAAGCAAGACTATTATAACTTTATACATAATGGTTGCTATAGTAGGCGCCAGATAATCGTGGAATAACGGTCATTGACCCACCTACAATTATT
>NDFZ01002782.1:0-11192 GCA_002192655.3 Mamestra configurata
TGTAAAAATGGGGTCAAGAGTTTGATGTCGTAAAAATTAACGACGGGACGGGTGTTTTCTTGTTCACTGATGTGATACTTAATAATAAAAAGTGATCTAGTATCCGTCTGTCAGACTTAGTAATTATGACAATTAACCTTGTAAAAGTAAAGTAATCATTTGTTTTAATTTAATTGTATCTCAAATTTCTAATAAAATTAAAGAGAAATAAATACGACGAATTACCTATAGTAGGCGCCAGATAATCGTGGAATAATAAAATAGATAATGGTGGTCATTGACCCACCTACAATTATTGACATTTTTAATTTGAAAAACGGAATTAATGACACAAAGTTGTCCCGAATCATCATCTCTCGTGATCCTTAACATTGTCTAATAATGAAAAACGATTCATATTTAATTGTTCAGGTACCTATGAACAGTTATTAGGGAAAGGTCAATATACTTTATTCCACATTTATCTGGCGCCTACTATAGACAGGTATTGCAACATATAAACAAGTTTAGCATAAACTAGTGTGGGGAATTCATTAGGTTACGGGCCTTTGCGTTGGCGGGTTTTATCCAGATTTATTTTTGCGTGGTCTTAGGGAAGTTTCCTATTTTAAGTTATTTGTGGAAAGCTTGGTCTTGAATCTTTACGAATATTGGAGCATGCGCAAAAACCCCCTGAACGGCTTTGCTCGTATATTTTAGCAAAAGTTGTTCCAAAAACTGGTTGGGGTTTTTTGTTTATACTTTTTTGAGCTGCCACAGTATTGCCACTCCCAAAATCCAGTATCTACTTAGACAACGACCAGAAAAGCATTGAGGCAATGCTACATTGCTTCAATGCTTTTTAACCGGCTTCAAAAAAAGGAGGAGGTTCTCAATTCATTTGTGTTTTTTTTCGTGTGTTTGTTACCTAATAACTCCGTCATTTATAAACCGATTAGAAAAAATATTTTTTATGTGAAAGGATACACTTTCCGATTGGTCCCACAGAAATTCATTTTTTCCCATAGAATTCATCAACATCGTTTCAGTAGTTTGGTTTTTAAATCAAAATAGCTGGAAAAGATATGTCTCCCAAGTTAACGAAATTGCTTGCTTGTCAGTGGTGTTGTTAGGTACCCATATTAAAATACGAAAAAACAATAAAAAACAACGACTTTCGAAATTAAAGTAATTTTATACTTTGTAGTGTTTTTTATGTGGAAGTCGGTTGTATTTTTCTGGAAAAAAGTTTTTCTTTCTCGACAGGTTACTGTAGTCACTAAGAAAATATTCAATGAGAGTTTTCTGAAATGACGTGCACCAAGTGGCATCACTGAATCATCCGATCCAGGTACCTGTCAAAACGCTTATGTTTTCAGAAATGAGTTGAATTGACGTTAACGTCATTGTCACATCATAAGTTACGTTTTCAAAGTTTAGGACCTCTCGCCTAAGTGTCGCCAACTGGTGTCGTGAATTTTTCACAAAACTCTCAAATTAAAAGAACAGTGGAGATTAATTATTCAGGCAAGAAGAACTATTCGTTTGTTGGATGAGTCACTATCAAGTAATTTTACGTACATTTTAAAACTCAGACGAAAGTATTATCCGGGATAATTTTCCATAACAGTATTTCTGCAAAGTTTTCTTGAAAATAAAACCGTTAGTCAGGTCGTGGGTTCGATTCCCACGCAGGACAAATCTTTGTGTGATGAGCATGATCATTTGTTCTGTGTCTGGGTGTAATTTGTCTATAATATGTATGTATTTAGAAATATATAAGTATGTCTAGTTACCATAGCACAGGCTCTGCCTAGTTTGGGATCGGATGACCGTGTGTGAGTTGTCCCAAGATATTATATTATATTATTATAGTTTCAGAGTACATGAGAACATAGGTCGTGGGTGTATTACTACAGTAGTAATTTATGTTATTTTAAGCTTCTACAAATAATAGTGTTACTCATTGTAGCTATTATCGTGGGCTGATTGACGCAAGCGATTGTGCATTCAAGTATTTGTTCTTGTATGTTGCATATATCTATGAACCTTACCTATGTACCTATCGGTAGGTATAATATAAAACGGGAACGGAAACCAAAGTTAACCGAACATAATGATTATTATCATAACGTCTGCTTGACGGGTTAAGCAGAGGATGTGGTATTAAGTATCTATTTAATTTACCCTCGTCTATGTGACAGTGCGGGGTGCTAACTAAAAACCAGCGCTGTGTGTCTGTCGCCCAGAAAATGCTGAGATGGTGAATAGACCTTCCGGTATGAGGACGCTCAGCGTAATTGTATCAGTCTTTACTGTTATTTCTTTTATGTTTCTTACTGTTGTTTTGTGTCTGTGTCGAATAAATGTTTTCTATTCTACTCGGCAGTTATGTTACATCAAGTTGATACTTCCGGTTTTAGTAAATAATTCATATTTTTCAACTCAAGGACGTTAATGGTTCAAAATAGTTTATGTTAAGGTCGTATTTAAATATGATTTCACTAAAATGAAAAATTTACAAGAACTAAATAAATAGTTGAATTCATATTTTGTAATATATTGCTGGTGTGTTAGTTTTTGTCAGTTTAAATTACGCATATCATCCTGAAAGATCGCCATGAAGAATTCCGTGATTTAAAACTAGACGGGAATCACTTACCTTTTTGAAGACGCGGTATTCTCGTGTCGACTCATCCTTAGCATTTATAGGTACACGATAATTCTCGTAGTAGTAGGGAACTTAGATAGATGTGTTTTTGTCAATTTGAGACTGTGATGCGAATATTGCGAAAGTTCCTTAAAAGCAGTGGCTTAGGTAGATGGGTGACACCCATTGCGGATAGTGGTGTCAACCCACAAATGGGGCCTCCCCCCCTCCGAAATAATGGGTTGCGATTTCCTTTCTGCTGACGGCAGTTCTGTATGGTGTCGGACGTAAAACAATAGCACCATCCCATTACTTCCCGTGAGTGTCGTAAGAGGCGACTAAGGGACTCACCAGAGAATGAGCAGCGGCATTCTCCGTGCATTATAAAAGCTACACTGCGATCGCCAACCCACCTGCCAAGCGTGGCGATTATGGCAAAACCCCCCCTTCCATTTGGGGGAGGCCCTTGTCCAGCAGAGGACGTCTTTCGGCTGATATGACGATGATGACGGCAGTCAAGTCACAATACATAATTTCGAGGGGGGAGTGCTGCATTTCTGCGCCCTCTTAGGTCGCAGGTCGTGATTACGCCACTGCTTAAAAGTTTGAGAATTGCCCTTCAGGTAATGGAATGGCTGTTGTAGTAAGTCATCGGCATTTGGGGATGGGTAACCCAAAAAACTATTTGGATAGGGTATGTACAATGTATATTCCTTTTCTTAAGCCGTTTTAAGTGCATTGGCCGTTTGTCGTTAGTGAAAGTGCTCTAATGTGTGTCCAATATGACTTTGGTTTGGCAAACTACGCCAAAGCACTGAGATTGATTACAATCAATCTATGACTATACTTTTGGTTAGCGTCGTTATTACACTTTTTTTTTTTTGAGTGGTGTCTCTCAGTTCAACCTCTGAGGTTGTCGACTGCTTAACCGGGCTTGCCTGTGGTGGCCTTAATATTAACATTAAAGCCTCCAGCCAGGGCTTATAAAAAACTTATAAACTAAGCGAGTACACGCTAAGGGCACCCCCTGTGGGGTACGGGCCTCGGCTTAGGGCGTCGCTGGGGGGATAACAGCTAGGGACGGGCTGGATCGAAATAGGTCGTGATTACACAATTAACCATATTGATTAAGGGCTTTAACGGCCATGTCTTTTAAGACCACAGTCTGAAGATTTGTCCAGCAGCATGCTTGCTGTTTAATTAAAGTCCAAACATAGTATGACCATCTTTAACAGTATCAAATATTTAGTATCTAAGTACTCACTGGTCATGATTATCAATCCTGGGTCTCCGTTCGTACGGGGGGCGCGCGTTGGCGGGGGCGAGCAGGCGCTGCGTGTCGGGTGCGCGCGCGCGCGCGCCNAATGCTGCGGCCGCCTCTACCGCTGCCTCCTCATCGTACGTTGATGTGTCGTCATCGGCTGTAAGAGGAACCGTGGGTTAGTTGTCGAATATTTGACGGGGCCTTAAATATGGGGATATTCTTATGTAGATATATCGAATAAGGAGAATGAACCGACCACCTTTAAAAACAGCTAGGATTGACTGGATGCAGAAGGCTGAGAATCGACAATTGTGGCGCAAATTGGAATATGCCAACATTCAGCAGTAGCCTGATAAAGCGGGAATGATTTTTAGGTTTATTTTTTTAGGGGATATCCTCATTCTACAGTGGACTAAAAGATCCGCGTTGATTGTCCCTACTATGGGTCGGGAATGCCAGATTTAAATGAACATGCTTCACATATGCGATCACCAAGATGGTTTAGACATTAGCCATGAGTGAACAAACGCAGTCGTACCAATCTTATTGCAATGACAAAAGACATGTTGCGCTTGATCCTAGGAAGAAAAGTTCAGAAAAAACTCGAGTGAAATATTATTATACATCCGGAATGAATCAGGAGCCCGGATAAAAAACATAAGTTCTGTTTTACTTATCTAGATATAGTTCTATCACTAAATCAAATGTTTATTTACTTTACGATAAGACAAACATTATATTGCGTAGCGTATTTAATGTTTAAAGAAATGATGTAGAATGGTAGATATACACAAAAATCTGCAATGCGCAAACGTAGAGTGATAAGATTTGTTGTTCTAACTTCCAGTGTAGTAAAAGCTACGAATGATATAACTAATGGCTTATCAAATATTGTAAATGGCTTCATTTTAATACCATAATAAAAGTATTTTTGGCAAACCTGCTGGAGTTAAATAGAATGACTTGAAGAAACTACGGTTCTGCCAAGATTTCCGAAGGCTAGCCTGTAGCACCAGGGCCCATACCATAAAGTGCCAATACCATCATGATTCCGTTGTGAGAAAGGGATGGTGGTAGTCGTTCTGTATAGTTCCGTCTCTCTCTAAATGATGAGTTTGATGATGGTTTCGGATACAATCAGGTTTCAGACGTTATAGTAGAATGGAGTGCGATGGAAGTCTTCTAGCTCTGCTGAATGGATTGTCTATACTAATATAATGAAGCTGAAGAGTTTGTTTGTTTGAACGCGCTAATCTCTGGGACTACCAGTCGGATCTGGAAAATTCTAGGCTATACGGGAACGGGAAAAAACGGGATATGCGCGTATGAAGGTGCGGGCAACAGACAGTTACTTATAACATTATGAGTAGTTAAGTAAAAAATACAAAAGCGGCTTTTTAAAAATGTGAAGTTAAATAATGATTATCTTATTTTGGTTCATTTAATTAATAAGAAATGGTGGGAAAATCATTTCTGAGGCTTATTCATTCGTTTGCCTANCATGAGTAGTTAAGTAAAAACTACAAAAGCGGCTTTTTAAAAATGTGAAGTTAAATAATGATTTTCTTATTTTGGTTCATTTAATTAATAAGAAATGGTGGGAAAATCATTTCTGAGGCTTATTCATTCGTTTGCCTATTCTGCAACATGTGTACTAGGTATTTGTGTCTCTTAGTTATCGGGTAGGGACAACCCTAACAACTTACGGTCGTATTCAAATGCCTCGTTGTACATCGTTATCTGTGACAGCTTCCGAACGTAACCATAGACAAGACAAGATGGCGTCGTAGCGGGAAACTGCTGTCACTTTATGAACACTGACGACTGTTTCGAATATTCGGTTTTAGTTTGAACAATACCTAATGTGGGCTATATTTCATTGTTATATCGTTGCTGAATACCTTCTTATTTGATAGGCGAGTAACATGTTTAATTTTAACAGAGTTTTTTTTAGCCTAATGTTTAGCAAGAATACAATTCATTGTTTTTTTTTATTTGAAAACGTTGGACCGTTATTTTTTCTAAAATGATGTAGTGTAAGATCGCATTAATCACTTTTCGCATTGTAAGCTATTTTTGACTTCACACACTATTTATCAAAAAAACGACCAAGTTATAAACATATTTCTTACGAATCAATCCTAAAATTGTTTTCAAACACGCCTACAAATCCTGTCATCTTAAAAATACACTCTCACTTTCACAGGCTCATGTTCACTAAAAAGGCACTTAATGATATCGAAAAACACGTTCAAATATTCAGTTCCGTAAAAATTGCAGTAGGTATGTCACTAGTAAGTTCACTGAGCACTATCTTACGCTAACGTAATGTGTAACTTTGTCAAGAGGATCATACAAAATGAGCCGAAATTGTTGAATGTTTGTATACAGATAGGCATCTGTTGTATATTGTAGATGTATTTAGAATATATTGTGTTGGGAGACGACAGAGAATCTGTGTAGTTGTGACATGATTGGATTTCGTTTGGCTTGTTTTGTTCGAAGCATCTCTTAAACAGATATTCTGGAACATAGTTGGCGCCAAAATAGTGGATAACTTTTGTATTTTTTTATAAGAAGGCCAATTATTGTACTTAAAAACGTTATAATTCAACTTGCAATATTTTCCAGCGACAATCACTGTCAAAAATTTGGGAAATGAGATTGATGTGAGTGATTTTGACGGGTTGCGACAGCGTTGCGAACGCGAAAATTCTTAAAAAAACACGGAAATCCGCTCGGCCCGATTATCATGCAGAGAATAAAGATAAGAAGCGATTGAAGTAGGTGACCGTTCTATTGCCTTCAATGTTTCTAACCCTACTTTCTACAGATTTTTCCCTTTCACAGTCAGTGATCATTTTGGACACAATATTGTAAAATTATGGTTCTCATCCTCGGGATTGAACTTAATTGTGTTTTGAAGAAGTGCATTAAGAATTTATGTCTTAATATACTTCTTCAAAACATAATTAAGGTCAATCAACATAATCAAAACAAAAGAGAAATGTTATCTATAGATTACAACAGGTATTTGTTCCACTTAATTGGAATACAATATTTTTAACTCATTACTGTTTTTGTGACTAATTTTAGTAGATATAATGATAGCAGATAAGATTTGGTATTTATGTTGTTCTAGATTGTTGCAGTTTAGTCTAGTTTATAATAAATACTCTTTGCACCATATAATAATCTTAAGTTACAGAAGAGATTACATTACATAGGGTGACACAATGGGCGGCCTTTTAAGCGATCTTTGAAAGACAGCTTTTACTAATAAAAGAGACGATGAGAAAAAAGGAGACAAAGGTATTCCTCGATAAGGAGAAGAGTGGGGTAGGTATTTTTGCAGTTCTAAAAAGGCATGTGGTAGATTATCAAAGGAAGGCAGTGAGCATCCACGTGCTTATTGAAAAGAATTCTCTCTCTGGTCGGTCCTTCATGTCTGTCTGATCGAGGTCACAGTAGAGTTTAAGTCTGGAACTGGCAAATTGTCTCCTTCGACTTCTATTAGTGTCAATAGAAGCGAGTGTGTAAAATTTCCGAGTTTTTGCATCTTTGAGCTGGTCAGACTATCTAGTTGGTGAGCTCTCCTCCAATAAAGCCAAATTTCAAATCTTACAGCTATGTCTTACATGGATATTCGGGATGGACAATGTTGTTTCCATGTACTAATAATACTTTACATGGACTATTTTCCATAAATCCATTCATACTGTTACACAAAACCTCTTCTCTTCCAATGCAATGATGACCATTGATGACCATCTTATCTATTGATAATTTTTACGCAATGAGTTTCGCAAAAGTGAGATTGCTATTATATTGTGCAAGGTTGGATCTGTAACCTGAGTAATGGGAGTTTTAAACGCTACTGTAGCAGAAATATAAGTCCTGTCTTTTTTTTATTGTCCTTGCTGAGTGGGACGTGCATCTGCCTAGTTTCTGCTTATTTTTTTTTCTTTCTCTCGTAACTAGTAAAATGTTAATTATAAAAATGTCTTGACTAATAGAACTAAATACTATTAATCCTATCGTTAAGAGAGTTTACTCCTCACGGTGTTTCAGACAAACTTTCAACTCGTTCGAAAAAGAGCTCAGGGGGAAAGATTGAGTGATCTTTCACTTTCTATAGAAAACTTAAAATCGCTCTCTCTAAACTCTTTTTCTAAAATGTTCTATACTAACTATTTAGACCTGGATATCTTTTCATTAATATCAGTTAATTCATTTCCAAGAATAAGGACTTGAAAGTTTGTATGAAACACTGTGAGGATTAAACGGTCTTAAGGAGTTTAAGTTTATACATATAATTTTGTATGCAAATACCAACTAAACCTTTTTTTCCCTTTTTTTTCATCATTAGTAGGAAGATCATTGAATTAAAGAAAATAATTGAACTTGCTAAATGCTTAGTTGACACTTCGCGTGACCCAAGGGCTGGCTCGGACAGAGGATAAGCATTGCCATACAACGTGGCAATGCCGCCAGTCTTTTGGGCTCACTTCCAGTCGATAGCTTTGCGGACGAATTTTTTGACGGCATATTTTAGTTAGGAATTTTAATTTTAATTTTAAGTGTATTTTTAATTAGTCAGTTTTTTTTAATTTTTTTTTAAGAAAAGTAGAAATTTCAATTTACCCCTAGAAGGCCGCGGCTTCATCTCCAAAGNGTGTATTTTTAATTAGTCAGTTTTTTTTTATATTTTTTTTTAAGAAAAGTAGAAATTTCAATTTACCCCTAGAAGGCCGCGGCTTCATCTCCAAAGTAGTCACTTTATTCTCAACTTCCATTGTCACAATCACTTATATGTAGAACAGTTTAGAAAATCTTTCACTAAACAACGCTTTGCCGATGATCGATAATACTGAATGCGTCAATATGCCGATAACCCATTTATATGTATGCTTTATCTTTGATAAGCTTGCAGTACTCTGGTCATATAGGTGCGACGTTCTTACATTATTATACAAGGCAATATCACCTTTAAAGTGGTCCCCCAAAGCTGGAATTTGCCTGCGTGTTTTTGATCATTGGTGTGCTTTAGGGCCCAATTGTCAGTGTTGTTTTGAATATCCTGATATTGTTTTTAAGTACTTTCGGGCAAGATTACAGGATGTAATAGACTATGTTTATATGTTTTAGTTTTATCATATTTTTGGGTATTAAACTAAAATCATCCTGATGCGCAATCGTTGGGTAAACAGGCATGTGTACCTTTTTATGAGTCATTTTTTTAGTAATGCTTCATGTTGAAATAAGGTGACGTATTGATGAAATTCGGTAGATTTCGTGATGATTCTATCAGTTTCCAGTTATATTATTTTTGGTCATTATTTTGCATTACGTAGCAAATGAAGCATTGGGACTAAAAAAAATATTGACTGCCACATGTCTATTGGCTAAGCCTTATGCTAAACCTTGCGTATCGATTGATCGATCAGTCTTTTGTTTGGGTACTTGTTCTCCAGACCTACTACCAACTGCCACCCTTTGTAATTACGCTTCATTAATCTTTATCTATTGTTGTTTTTGGTACATCGCAATTTCCAATGTGGTTCATGGACATTGATGTAAACAACATTTCTTACAATAATACCTATTACTTTGCAGCGCCAAGTTTTATAAAAAACACGCTGAGGTCTCGATGGAAGCTTGTTTTTTTTTTTAGTTTTCTTAACATTAGCAATATCATACGTATGACAACTACTATCTGTTGATGAGGATTCAAGTTATGGCCTTTTGGCCCTTAAAAACTTGTATTCTATTATTATTGATTAGCTCGCGTTCGACCTCTATCTTATCTAGTGGTAAGCGATCTTTGATTGACTCCTGCTTCAGGAAACACACATTCCTGCGGGAATGTTACTCCTTAGTTAGCTGTACGCACAATGAGAGTATTCCCAAAACGTCTTGCCTCAGGGTGGAATGGGAATGGTGGACCATTCTAAAAATTCCAAACTCAAGATTTGCCAAAGGGCGATTAAATGTAGTCTTTTAGATATCACGTTCAGCGACCGAATCCACAATTTACAAAACAAGACTCGCCAATGTAGCCAACAAGGCTGCTAGGCTGGAGTGGGACCATATGTGTGGAATACATACCAACGGAACAGACGGGCCAGAGTCGCTATGCAGTGGGAGCCAGGGCGTTGTTGCCCAAGAAGGTCTAGGAGACGCTAAAGCGTGGCGACTTCGAGGTGTTCATGACGGATTTGACGGAGAAGGCGATGCGGAAGAGCGGAAAGCTATGGGAGAGACCTTTGCCCAGCAATTCGCCTGGGTGAACAAAAGGATCAGGTGAAGGAGACCTTGGGACTGAACTGCAATGTGAAAGAAGACAGACTACACTTCACGATGATCCTAAGAAACAAACCAGAGCAAGGCCACGAAAAAAGAAGCCACAAGTGCGGTCATGATTGTCTTGCCCAGCACCCTACTGCCTACCTACTGCTAGGCTCACTTCACTACCCACCTGTATCAGAGTTGTGCGAGTGCGGGTTGTGTATGATGCGTATCCGGCGGTCGTGCAGCGCGGGCTCGTCGGGCAGGCGCCAGCGCGCCGCGTCCGCCTCGCGCGCCGAGCGCGGGAAGTACAGCGGCGCCAGCGCGCTCAGCAGCGCCACGTCCGGCCCGCACGCGCTGCCCAAGATCACCAGCGACGGCAGCCGGTGCTGCTCCAGGTGCCGGCGAATCGTGCCTACAGAAAAAATAAGGTTTTGTTTACGTATACAAATCGCCGACGTCACACAATAAGCAGGCAAGCTAAACACAAGTGTTTGCCTGTCAGGGTTACGGAATTGTTCAAAAGAGCTACCGCGACCCTGGAACGCAAAGTTCGTGTTGAAGAACACGGGTGGGTTTTAGTCAGTAAAAGTCTGGACACTCCTTTCCGTTCCGCCCAGAGCCAGTGCCGGATTAAGAAAACTTGATGCGCTAAGCAATCCACGCCTGTGGGCCCCCCTAGCTATAAATAAATTAATCCGTAAATAATAAAAAAGGTCATAAATAAAAAAGGGCAGTTGGTTCTCTCAGACTGCTGCTCAATCTCGGAAGGACACGGGTGTCGCGCGAGCAATGGTCCTTTTTGGGGCGCCTGTTTCGTCAAACAGACTAACCGGCGTCCGGCGCTGCAGGACTTAAATCGCCTGTAGCGGAAAATGGCCATTCGCATCGCACCTGGATACCGAACGTTATCCTGTGAGGCGGCAACACTCCTGCCACGCTTTCCACCGTTGGACATCCTGGCGGATATGGACGCGAAGGTTTATAACCGGATTCGCGCCATACGCCAGT
>NDFZ01002783.1:8168-20558 GCA_002192655.3 Mamestra configurata
CTATTTTATGAACAAACAGTTTTAAAACTATGAAACGTATCAGTTATTTAGCGTAATAGACTTAATTGGCGATCGTTCGAACGCAACAAATTGAAGCTGAAAACAATACAAATATTTTAAAACTTTTATATTTTTTTAGTTGTGAAATACTTTTTTAATTGATTAAATACTAGCTATTTCATGCGGTTTCACTTCTCTATCAAAAAACAGAACAGGGATGGTGTTTTTTTCAAGGATAACAAGTAGGCTACGAGAATGAGTGCTATGAGTTATGACACAGCGATACTAAAGCTTTCAATCTGCAGAAGAGTTGGTAATCCGATGAGTAGTTTAGATATTAAATAATAAATGATATTTATTTGGAACTTCGTTCCATCCTTGACACCTCTCAAGTTTTTTTTTATTATATATAAATGGTCATCATCATCTATACTACTTACTACTATGTATTGTCAAAAAGTCAAAACATTTATTTCAATTAGGCCATTAAACGGCACTTTTGAACGTCATCGTTTACAGTTCAGTAAAATAATAATGTAACATTAATAAAGTGACTCTACTGTCCATTCGGAAAGGTAGATTCTTATGGAGAAGAACGTACAAGAAACTCCATAGTTACTCTTTTCAAATAATGATTTTACAAAATTTGGTATACAAAAATTAATTTAATATAATGTGAGGACGATATTATCAATTATGTACTTATATTGCCAATACTTTGTATATACTTTGTATTGCCAATTTCAGAGGCAACTCAGATTTTATATACAAATTCATTAAAGATATCTAGCTTGTGAAAACTACAAGGAGAATAAAATCAACTATGCAAAACAAAACCCTTTCAAATAATATTATTTCGCTTTAATTTTTTGTGGTGGGATTAGTCATGGTGGGTAACACATGTCTTAATTTTTTTTTAGTTCTAAGACACACTGGTTTCCTCAAATAGCAAATCAAATCATGGGCACATTTGTTTTGTTTTTTAAATTTACCCCGAAGGGAAGGCTATAGTCTTTTGACCATATTATTTAGTCTTATGTCCTTAATTTCTTGTGTTTTGCATTAGAATGCGGATGTAACACATTCTAATGGTTTTTGGAGTATCTGGTAACAAATGTATTGATTCAGCCTTCTCGGCAAGTTTCGAGTGAGGTAGTCAATACTACAATAACTGAGATCGCGCCTGTTTCAATTATTCCACATATTTTCCAGGTGGGTGGACACTTGAGACACAGAAGCACACCAATTTTTACAATATCCACTCAATTTATGAATAATTAAAATAGCTGCTAAACTTCACTCAACAAAATCCCGCCAAAAATCACTTGGGCACATTTGAATTGTCAAGTCAGTCAGGAAGCATAAAAGCAGTTCCAAATCACAGAACTCTATGAAAAAGAAAGTGTATGAAACTCCATGGATGCTCTTTTAAATGCTGTAAGCATTTAGAGGAACTCGGGTGGGTTTTAGTCAGTAAGAGTCTGATACTCATTCATTTAATGATTTCCCATTAAAAAGAAGACAGGATTCTAATCAGAATCCTATATGAGTAATTAGATAATTTGTTGTTTCATTATGAGTAACATTATTAATTATCTAAGGGAAACAGTAAGTATTTCCTATTAGGCATCATNCAGGATTCTAATCAGAATCCTATATGAGTAATTAGATAATTTGTTTTTTCATTATGAGTAACATTATTAATTATCTAAGGGAAACAGTAAGTATTTCCTATTAGGCATCATAGTTATTGCAGCATGAATTATTCTCATTATACTGTTATTTTTCGTCTTGGACGACAAGGACTAATATGACTAGGACAAACCAGGGGCAAAATTGACATGCAGTTCAGCTATAACACTAGGAAGTGGTGATGGGTGGGCGTATTAGGGACTGTCTTTATGTAGAACTTTGACATTCAAAAAGTGCTGGCACTCAGCCTAATTTGAGTAAATGACTTTTTTTTTTTTTTGATGTGTCTGACAGTGTTTTAACAATACATCAAAAAATTTGCTATTTTTTTCATAATATGTAATCCGATTAGACAATATATTTATTTTGTAAAAAAAATGTGAAACATTTAAATTGCCTAGTTTCTATAAACTTGTATGTAATAGTTCCCACAACACTTTCTATTCAAGTTTCCTTTGCTTACTTTAAGAAAAATACATTAGGCATTAAGTTGTCTATGATCTAGAAAGTGTGTCAAGTATCTTCCGCGCCGTTAGTAGGTCACTAGAGTATAAACACATACTTAGTATTTATCAACATTCAAAATCTATTTTCTTGTAATCAAAACTTACGCGATAATATTTGCCGGCGGAACACACTATTTTTCTGCACGTTAGAACGTTCGTATGCTCACTTTAAACTGATTACTATAGAGTAGCACGCAATCCTTTATGTAAACCACTGACTACGAACAATGTAATTTTTCATTCATTTCAGAGTGAAAAAGAACTGAATACATACATCTATACACTGATAAACGGACATAAATAGTATCAGAATCGATCGCAGTCAAGATCTCTCTTTATTATTCAAATTAATTGAATAAATACACTGCCAAAGTTGCCTCTTAAATTTCACTTTTTTCATAATAATCAAATTAAATATTTTTACTTACCAGTAGAGCGTTTTGATAGTCTGGTATTTACTTAAACTTTGCACACGGTTTTTAGAGTCTGAGCAGATGATTTTCGCTTTGAAATAAAGCCCAGATTTATTTTAGAAATTGAAAATAGTGTCAGCATAACACACTTCTCGCCATTTTCGGGGTGACTGACGTAAAGGAAATTCTTTTCTACCATCTGTTATCTGTCAATGTCAATCATAAACGTCAGTGGTAGTATTGCTACAGTAATTTTTTTTTAATAACTATAAACTCGTTTTGGGATTTTGGGGTTCGGGATGAGCACAAGATGATACATAATTTTAGGTTTCGCTTGGATCTAAAACATTAACAAACATTTGCTATCAGCCCACTGCTCAGTCACTAGTCAGTTTAATATTACATACCACTGAGATACTACGGCGGCCACGGCCGGTTAAACATACAGCTTTGCCTGGCAAGCAATGACAGCTATGTGCGCTCAAGGCCATTCCGTGACACGAATTCAATCAAAGCTTATACTTAAATTAACTACACGCTTCGGTTCCATGCTCTTCTCCATATTATGTACAGATGTGAGCACATCAAGCTACCCGAAACTGTAAAATTTTCCAAATCAACCTTGAACCTAATGCTATAGCGATAAAGTTGAAAATCTATTACAGAAATTTGACAGATTGTAGTAACTTGATGTGCTGGCATCTGTACATCAAACACCGGTATGTCCATATTTTAAACTGATTTTCTAGCTTAGCCCTTTATTTATATGTTGTTTTTTTTCTATTTTAATATACAAAAACCCCTACATGAGTGGTCGTTCAATATAAAACTCATAATTTAAAAAAACATATTTCTTTCATTTCCCACTTTTCACTTAGAGTGGACGTACCGAGTTTTTCTATTTAACTACACTTATGTAATATAGTATACATATGTAATTTTGCGCGCCATGTCCTGCTACTATTTTGCGAAAAATATTTTCTGAAATATGTGTTTCTTACAAATCGGCTGGTTTCACACATAATGTTGCCAGTTACAACGAGAAATTAATTTAGTAGATTTATTGAGTGGTGATTTTTCCATTGAAATCAAAGTTCAAATACATGGTTGCAGATTGTATATTATCTCAAAACGTCGTACATAAACACTTCCATTAAAAGCGATACTATTGTAATAGGGCCATTTTTCAAACCTGTTGAAGAATTTTCATAGGGTGTATCAAAAATTTCACCTTTTCTAAAACAGTATCTTCTGAAAGATAATCTGGATACGTTTTTCGCTGCCGGTTTTACTTCATCTTCCATCCATGCTTCATAATAAGCGTAGAAATATGGTATAATAATCGAATGGCCGAACCATTGCCAAATCATATAGAAAAAAAGTGTTAGGAGTATAACTTGGCAAAACATGTAGAAGTAGTATGGAAATATGATGGGGTCTGGTGTCGTTAGTTTGGTAATTTTGCAGACTAGCCATTGTATCATCATCCAATAGACCAGACACTGGTTTGTTCCCGCGCATAGTGACACGCAACAGTCCCATAGTCTAGCTCCAAGAATATATGGAAAGCAGAATACATCCCACCAATTATAGCCGAAGACTTCCTCTATTTGTGCATGGAACTCTTCCCCATGTACCTCATCGCACCGGAAGCGTTCTGGACGCTTCTTTTTCTTCTTCGCCGGCATTTTACGAAAGGGTTATTTACTTATATTTGAATTTCTCCTTAAATTAGAATTTTTCCTTCACTATAAACTCGTACTCATAATTTGAGTCCAATCAATTTTGATTCATTCATGTGTAATACAATATTAAATTTTTAATAAATGAATTTAGATTGCGGCATTACAAAGTCTAACGTCATTCATGAGTGATAACTGACTGACAAGGTCTGACACCTCTAACGTATTTTATCTATGTCATTCAATGTTTTTTACTATTAAAATTGGCTAAAGGCATTGTACTTAGTACACATAGCAAACACTTTCCGAAAATTCCACGAAGTAAAGTCCACTTAGCCGTTTTTAAGGCCGTTTCAGACCTACGTAGCATTCCATACAAAAAAGGTTTTTAAAAGGACGTTTTGACGGGGTTTGTAAAAGGACATTTTGTAATTGCCGCTGCCCCCGCACTTTTGCAAAGCATGTGCAATGATATCATCTATTTGGGCAGAATAGCGATGCTGTTTTGCTCCAGCCACGGAGTTAAGTTAAATCGTTTCGTAAAGTGTAAGTAAGTTTCGCTGCCCATAGCGAGCAGTAATGATAACAGCTTACGTTTGAACAATAGGATTAAAACACATATCATACCCACTTTCTCCGTCTCTCGACGTGATCCGTCCATACAAATATTTCTTAAATTTTCTTAAAGCAATCTTTCAGCCGTAAAAGGTAACCTTTTATCTTCGCCATGCACTTCGAATTTTCATAGCATACATATCGCGGGTTCTGTGCGCGAGTGAGACTCGCACTTAAGGTTGATCCACATGTACCCAGGCCGTGCCCGAGACGTTTCGAACCATGTCTGTCCACGTCCCGAGCTCGAACACGGACGCATGTGAACTAGTTCATTTAAAATTTAGGAATGTACGGATATTTTTATGAGCTCCAAACAGACCATGAACCGGTTACGTCCCGGGCACGGCCGGGATAAGTGTGGATTAACCTTTAGACGATTTTTATTCATTTTCAACGTCCCCTTTTCCGTACTATCAAATATTTATGATCAAGTTTAGTTAAGAATCCAAATAGATAGATAGATCATATATTTTATACTAAACTAGAGACCCACCCCACAGTTTAATTTCCGATAGACCTAACGTTTTACATCTTGATCAATATGATTATGATTAAGGACAAGCGAAGCCTAACGCGACGGTGTGACGGAGGAGCAACGAGTCGAGGATATTACGATAAATACGGCATAATTTTTCGCTGCTGGGACACAACCGACACAGGCCTCTTTTCTTTAACTTTGACAGCTATTTTCTGAAGTCACCACAAGAGCCCAGTGCGAATCGATAGTGTCTCCAATTCATTTGTTCTAGGACATTTAACAAGTAAAAACAAAAAAAGACGCTTTTGCACATTTTGATTATTATTAAAGGATGCCATTTACAAAACCTTCTATAACAAAAGTAATTATCGTGATTGAATGAAGCTGAGAACCGGAATTAGTATAACTTTCTGCTGGTTCTTCAAATAGTTCACTCTTTCTAAAACAGTATTTTCTTAAAGACAGTCGCGTCGGGCTTCCCGAAGCGTTCCTCGGCTTCGTAGTTTGAAAATCCTCAACAAGTGCCGAATAAAATGCATTAAAAAACGGTAAAACTATTGCTTTTCCGATGTAGAACCACAGAAAAGCGAATAGTAAAGTTAAAAGGATGACTTGGGCGAACATGTAGAAGTAGTAAGGAAAAATAATGGAGTCTGGCGTTGTTGCACGCGAAATTTTGCAGATACACCATTGTACACACAGTAAGAAAATAATACATTGGTTCGCGCCTGTGCACAAAGACATTACGAAGTCCCAAATCTTCGCACATATTGTGTAGGGACAGCAGAAAATCTGCCAGAACGTATGAGTGCCCGCATCATCCGATTGCACGTAGCATTGTTGTTCTGGTAAACATGGTCGGCCAGCACTTCTGCTCTTCGACATGTTTGAGTTTTATTCGTGCTTTACCAGGTTTGATATCATAGTATTTGATGTGATTGTTAGTTACTTTTTCTATATAAGTGTAGGACAACAAAGATTGATATAAATCGGCAGACAATGTAACTCTCGAATTCTCGGTGCAAAAAGTAGTTCTGTAATAATACAAATAGCTATTAGAAAACGGACACCTTATATCGTATTTTTATCCTCAATATTTGAGATGAAACGAATTCTTGAGCCGGATGTAATTAAAGAAAGAAAGAAAACATGCCAAACCTCAAGAAACCGTCACAAAAGGCAAGTAGCTTGATGTGCTGTCTGTACCTACGAATGAAGAAAGGTTTAAGAAACAAATAAACATCGAGCTTTTATTCCCTGAATAAAACTGGTCTAAATAAGAGTATATCGATCTTGCTCAAAAGTGGGGCTAGCAAAATCGATATCCTCTATATTTTGCCCATTTTAATACAAATCCGTTACACCGCCGAAACTGGCTCGATGTCAATCATGTATGTAGCTAGTATGCTTGTGTAAGCTTGTGAAATTTGAACCCTTTTTTTTTTTTTTTTTTGATCTCGGGGGGAAATCCTCATGGTAATCCTCCACCCTGGGGCGGGTGGAGGGGTCTGTCAGACTCTTACTGACTAAAACCACCCTGGTGTTCCATCTCCCACCTACGCCATCACGGGAACGTATGCGACATCCGCAATCCCCGGCTGGTGCCGGCCCGCCTCTGCGGGCCAAAATCGACCAAAACCTTTATGGAGGTTTGAAGTTTGAGGCAAGTGCTAAGCGTGTGGATCCATCAATAAAAAGATATGTAAAAGAATTGATTTTATCCGTGAGTTCTTGAAAACTAGAATCTAACATGCACGAGAGGTTGGGGTTTTGTTTTAACTGAGCCCATTTAACTTAGCAGTGCAGCGTAACAATGTTTTTGGAGTTTACTGTCTAGTGTGAAGATTGAAGAACTCACCTCCTGTTATCGGGTTACGGAAAACGCACAAGAACGCTCAGTAACACCATTACTTTCCTTACATTAAATACTATAGACAAACGTCCGAAGACACCTGTGATGTTAATGTAAAACAGTGTAAAAGAAGCAGAGAAATAAGTAAAATGATTATGACTAATATTTTTACAGATTGGTGATTGACAGACGCTTTAGGAATGATAACTAGACAAGCAACACACACGAGCAACATTTAAAAAATAAAAATTCAGTCTATTATATCTTGACTTTGACAGCTTTCAAATGTCACTTGCTATTTCTCCAGTTATCTATGGTTAGTTCCGTGTTGATCATGGTGGGGTGAAGTTACGCAGTTCTTCTAAGAAAATAATATTACGTGTTTAAACGTAATTATCATGTTACGGAATTAGAAATTCACATATCAACTGCAAAATTTCGCGTAATCGATGTTTCTTCAAGGATTAAGCGCAGGTAGTGTGTTTTTAAATGCTTTATTGAAAGTGAAAGTTTTGTCGTAGATTGCAAAGTATTTTAAACTTATGTTTTCAAGGGAAATCGAGGTATTTATAACTGATTAATTACTCTTAATTAGATCGAGATATATGGTCATTTAAGTTAGATATTCTGTTGTCACTTTGTCTTTAGTATAAACTGGTTTTTGTCGACCTCTAAAGTTGCAAATGAAGTAAGAAATAAATAATGTGAACTTCGGGCCTATGTTTTGCAGCCTTGAATAAGTTTTTTATTCGTCATAGTGTCCTACTAATAACAAGTTATACTTTACTTATTTTTCTGCCAGTAACTAGTTGTTTTGGCAGCTAGTTTTTCTTTTGTGTTGGATATAACACAAAAAGAAGAGCTCATGTTTTGATTATTATAATGTGTATCTTAGCTTTAATGAGAGAAATATTTCTTCACACTAGCTATTGTAATGCAAGCATTTAAAACAATAGCATTATTACTATACTCTTTACACAACTTAGAAAAAAAACACCTTTGTAATAATGATCTAAAAAGTTTTAATTTAAAAATAATGATGTAATTTTTTCAAAACAGATAAAAAAGGCCGAATAAGCCAAAAGATCAAACAAGCCTTTATTCAGCTTTGGATTGCTTTTGGCTCATGATGACATAAGATCAGGATTTTGAAAGTTCTGGCACTAGGATCTGGTACTAACATACTCCTTGGTTGATTGCCTGATCTATTGTTATTCTCTAACTCTAAACCCAAGCGCTACATATCTGCATCCATACCTCTCTATTAATAGTTTGACGATCCTGTTGGTCGAGTGGTTAGTGACCCTGACTGCTTAACCGGAGGTCGTGGGTTCGATTCCCACCCAGGACAAATCTTTGTGTGATGAGCATGATCATTTGTTCTGTGTCTGGGTGTAATTTGTCTATAATATGTATGTATTTAGAAATATATAAGTATGTTTATCAGTTGTCTGGTTGCCATAGTACAGGCTCTGCCTAGTTTGGGATCGGATGACCATGTGTGAGTTGTTCCAGGATATAGTATTATAGTCTTCTCAGTAGTCACCCTTTTTTAACCGACTTAAAAAAAAGAGGTTATCAGTTCGGATGTTATTTATAAACAACATCCGAACTGATAACCTTTTTTTTATGTACCTATGTTTTGTTTGAAAGTGGTTTATTCTAGAATGGTTTAAATTTCATATGGATCTGATGAAGAACTTCCGAGATAGATATAATTAAATTGAAATGGACTGGTTGGAGTGTTTGGAATGTAGGGGGTAACAGCACTAAAAGTGAAAAATAAATTAAGAAAGTTTTAAAATTATCAAAAAAATGGGTGTGTCAAGGCAATGGTCCCGGTGGTCTTTTATAGCCCTTTGGCAGTCATTATCATGGTTAGAAGCAAAAGTCTATCTAGCAAAGGCTAGTATATAATAAATAATTATGTAATATTTATTTATTTTTATTTATTTATTAAAACTTTATGCACTAGTAAAAACACTGTACAAAGGCGGACTTAATGCCTTAGGCATTTTCTACCAGTCGACCTTAGGGTGGTGCAGAGACAACATGGCAGGTGCAACTTAAAGAAAAACTAAAAATAGAGAGAAGAAAAAAAATAAAAAAAACATTTATAAATACATAGATACATACATACACATAAATAAAGTTATTAAGAAAAAACGAATCCAACAAATTAACGCTCAAAAAGTAATATATAATGCTGAAGTGTTTGTTCGTTTTGAACATGCTAATGTGAAGTTCTGGCAAAAGCTAGAGTAATATATGTATTTATGTAATATTTATAACAAATAATAAAGCTGAAGTGTTTGTTCATTTGAATAATACGAAGTTGCGGGCAAACACTAGTGTACAATATATAATTATGAAATATAAATAATAAAGCTGAAGTGACTTTGACTTTGACTTTGTTAGTTTGAAAGCTAGTGTACAATAAAGTTATTCAGGTGCATCCGGTTTCACTTAAAGCCAACCCCAGTAACATTGAGAAAAACTTAGATAAAAATAATAGAATAATTCAAATGAAGAATCTTTTTGTATAATTCAAATGAAGAGAGATTGTATTTTATTTAATATGTGATTGAAACAGGTTGAAAGTAAAGAAAAAGTTCAAGAAATGTTATCAATTTTATAATTATTGTTTTTAATACTTAATTGAATAATATTATCATAGTGGCACAAAGTAGTTAATTAGGAACAGAAGGTCTGCTTCGTACAGTGAATGATAATTTCTTCATCTTGAGTCAAGGGTTAACTTTTTAGAAAAGGGAGCAGCAGCCCTACTATGACATGCTAATGCCATCCAATTCCGATGATGTAAACGGGATAGTGCTAATCGCCATGTATAGCTCCTTCTCCCTCTTAGATCGAATTCATGATCGTTTTAAGACTTCATAGTAGGGCCTCAGTAAATAGACACAAAATAGTCACAGCAGTGTCAGTGGCAGAGGCGGATTAAATATTGCCAGCGCCCTAGGCACTCACCTCGTCGGCGCCTCTCTGGTGGTCACGAGGCATCAGTGGCGTAGCTAGTCTCAAAAGGGCCCTGTATAAAACATTTTTGGGGGCCCCGTTTTTAAAACAGAGTAGGCCTAACTAACTAAGAACTGTATTGGCAGGCCACGAAGTAGATGGCGCGACTAAATGTATAGCTTTGCGTTCACACGTCGGGGCCCTTGTAATCCGGGGGCCCCGTATCTTTGATACGGCTGATACGGCGGTAGCTACGCCCCTGCGAGGCATTATAAATTATAACCATCAATACAGGGAACCCTGTATGCTTATTGCCTGTATAATCCTCACGAAAGAATTTTAGGCACTGGCCAACCTCGATCCGGTGATCCTCGTGGTTTGCGCTCAGTAGGCCAACAAGGCAATATTAACCTTTTGAACTCCATTGTTACGTATACATGACAAGCAAGCGCGTGCCCTGTACGCCAAACGTCACAACTAGGTATGTGACAAAAGTTACACCGATTTTATGGCTTGGCGTCGGGGGCATGCCGATGAGTTTATGCTCTGGCGTTCAAAAGGTTAAGCAAGAGAGAGCTTTTGTGTTTGTCGTTAATAGTTAGTAATTTATTTTTGCTTGAGCCATAGGAGTAATCTAGTAGACGGGGTGTACAAAGTCAAAGTCAAAACGTTTATTTCAATTAGGCCATTAAACGGCACTATTAAACGAGAGGTAAACTGATTCATTTTCTAAAAAAAATTAGGCAAATGGTACTCACATATTTACAAATATAGGAACCATTAATTAAACAGTGTGTGAGTCAACACAAAAAAAGAAACAGTATATCTATAAAGTTAATATATAAATCAACCAGTTTGATTTTGTCTACACCCTTGATTGTCATGGAGCAGGACCAGCATGTTTCCAAGCATTCTTATCCTGAATGTAATCTTCTAATTTGTAATATGCTTGTTTACAAAGTGTACTTTTAACTGTTATACTTCGGAAGGTCTATAAAAAGAATGATTTTTGAATTTATGAGATAGAATAAAACATGTTTTTGTAGGTACACCAACACTAGTTACACAACCTGGTGAAGGCCATTGGGATCCGCTAGATTCAAAACGCACAGGACCGGTCGATGTGGTGACACTTGGGGAAGGCCTATTTCCAGCAGTGGAACTTTTTTCCTTTGTCTTTTTTCTTTTTTTTTTTTTATTATGGGTTTGCTCTTGACTCTAGTCAAGGTCATAGATGACAGAGACAAAGTCGACGATGGATTGAGCTTACCCAGAAGAAGCCTGTTCACTCTACTTTGAAGAGATTAGGGCTGTATGCCTTCCTTTGAAACAATGATGATGAAAATGTGTTAAAACTAATTCCAATTGCTGTGTGATGGAGCTCGTGGCTAAAAAAGCCGCACGGAATGATCTTCAAGATTAAGCAACGCTTGCCGAGGTCGGTCTATGGATGGGTGACCGTCTCAACATACTGAGACTCCTCCGTGCCTCGGAAAGCACTTTAAGCTGTTGGTCCCGGTTGTCATTTGTAGATCTTTGGTAGTCGTTACCGATTGTCAGAAGCCAGAAAATCTGACACCAGTCTTGCAAAGAAGGACCGTGTCACCGTGTTATCCATTTAATATGTTGTGGAGGTCTGGTAGGCAGCCGCTTCATGTAGTCCAATCCTGGTATTCAGCTGAATCCGGTTTGACTGGAAACCGACCTCATATAGTTAGTAAAAGGCTAGGCAGATGCTGTGTGAGTGTGCTTATATGATCCTCCTGACCGATTTTGGCCATGGCGGCCAATCTCAACGGAGACTAGCCATCAGCGCGGGACATATTATATTGCAGGCGTGTGTGCGCAAACGCAGGTCCACTCCCTCTTCCATCACTCTCATATTCCGATGGGACGGCAACTCGACACGACCGGAGGGAGATCTGGCGCAGGATCAACGGCTTAATGTGCTTTCCGAAGCACGGGGGTGTCACACCAACAACTTCCAAACTAAGCGAAGCGTGTCTGTGTGTGTGTGTGTTGTATTTTAGCTCTTTGTGTGGACCTTCTGAAATATTTTATTTTGTGATACTGCCCCACTCGTTTCTGGTCAGTAGGTAACAATAAAAATAATTTTGAATTTAAAAATAAACTTGGAGATAAGACTGTATTTTCGTGTTTATGTCATGTCTTATCA
>NDFZ01002784.1:7780-20580 GCA_002192655.3 Mamestra configurata
GGAGTATTTCCGGATCTCATGAAACACAGTAAAGTCGTTCCATTGTTCAAATCGGGTGATTCTCAAGAACCCAACAATTATCGGCCGGTGTCAATTCTGCCAGTTCTCAGTAAAGTGTTTGAAAAGTTAATGCTTAGTCAGATGTTACGTCACTTTAATAAAAATTCCATCTTTCATGAACACCAGTACGGTTTCACCAAAGGGCGTTGTACAACTGACGCCGGTGTTCATAAAAGATGGAATTTTTATTAAAGTGACGTAACATCTGACTAAGCATTAACTTTTCAAACACTTTACTGAGAACTGGCAGAATTGACACCGGCCGATAATTGTTGGGTTCTTGAGAATCACCCGATTTGAACAATGGAACGACTTTACTGTGTTTCATGAGATCCGGAAATACTCTCCCTTGTCTAAACTAGTGTTAAATATGACAGCTAAGTAGGGGCAATAGTTTCAATGATAGATCTACAAACTTTTACAGATATTCCCCAAAGATCTTCTGTTGATTTAATTTTGAGATCTTTAAAAGCTTTTATAATGGCCTGGGGGTTTATATGTTGAATCGCATCCTTCGTTACGTTCAAGATTCAATATAACACCCGTAACGTAAGTCATTGCTTTATCCCCTCGGTGCATAACATACCACTAAAATTAGGACGAGCTTGAACTTCCTCATTGAAATAGATTAAGTAATCTGCAAAATACATTTTTAAGGAGCAATCTATTTTCTTAAAATGCTGACAGCCGGAAATTGGAGAGAGCCGCTATGATGGCCCTTGGGACTTAACCTAGACTTAACAGTATTCATGCAAATACGACGACCACTTGAATATTTTTAAACTTAAAATACCTTTATAAATTTCCAGAAAGCCACAATACAATAGTTATTCGAATTATTCAAACGCCACATCCCTATTCCAGGGCTTCGAATAAATCTTCCGTTTTCATTGTTATTTTGTCATTACAGTAATAGAACATTGTATGTGTGATATATGGCGTGCAAGATAGCACGATAAGCTATTAGAGCTTTGAATAATTTGTGGCGCTGTATAAAATAAAGCGGTATTTCATACGGTAATTAACGAGGCAATTTGAGTTGGAACTTCAGCGCTTAAAGCGATGGATTGTTAAGTGATCGTTGCTTAATGACGTGGTAGGTAATTGCGTATGTTATCTTTTACATGTTGAGTGTACGAACGAGGTAATTTTTTTGCGAATTTTGTTATTTTAATTTACTTACTAGCATCGCCTTGAGGAGCTCGTGGCTAAATAATAACAGTCGCACGGGTCGATCTTCAAGGTTAAGCAATGCTTGCCGAGGTTGGTCTGTGGATGGGTGACCATCTTAACATACCGAGACTCCTCCGTGCCTCGGAAAGCACGTTAAGCCGTTGGTCCCGGCATTTGTAGATCTTTGGCAGTCGTTACGGATAGTCAAAACCAGATAATCTGACACCAGTCTTGCCAAGGAGTACCGTGTTACCCAGTTAATGGGTTGTGGAGGTCTGGTAGGCAGCCGCTCCACGTAAAATACTGGTATTCGGCTGAATCCGGTTTGACTGGAAGCCGACCCCAATATAGTTGGGAAAAGGCTAGGCAGATGATGATGACTAGCATCCCCTTAGCATAGGCAAACATCCTTTAATTAAATTCACCCATGCTCTTAGACAAAAAGTGTCTAAGAGCATGGGTCTCTCTAAAATAAAAATGGACTGTTTTGGATCCAGTTAAAACCTTCTCCACGTTAAATATTGAAGCCGCGTATCCACTAGGCAACATTTGACGCGCAACACGTGACGCTCAACCTGTTCGGTAACGTTGCACAACAGCGCCAGCTGGCGCACAATATGAAAACGATACTTAATAAGGGTTGCTCGTTGCCGTTCAATATGATGAGCAACGTGTTGTGCATCATGTCGCGCGTCAAATGTTGCCAAGTGGATACGCGGCTTTACAGGTTCAACTAATATGTTAAATAAAATCTTGACATAGTCGCTTTCAAAGTCATCAGCAATATTAAAATAGAATTGATAAGATAATCTATAAAATCCCATGATTAAAAGATACCCCATAGACAAAACAGGTGTTAGTACCTCTTAGGTGGGTAGGTACTAGGTACACTGAAAGAAGAAAAATATAGTTTAGAATCTACAAAATCATTACTGCCCGAAACTTCATCCCCTCAAACTCCCTACTAGGTCACCATCAACCCACACAATGTCACCATGGATGAAGAAGCTGTTCCTCCAGCTGATGCCCAAGCTTCTCATGATGAGGAGGACCAAGTACTCCCTGCCAGACTACGACGACACCTTCGTGTCTAATGGCTACACTAATGAACTGGAAATGAGGTAAGGATTTAAGCAAAATATTTAAATTAATCAATCATGGTGTAGGTCAAATTAAATCAACTGGTAAAACCTCGCCACTCGCGGCTATTTAGTGCCCTTTACTAGCTGTATAGTTAGATAAGTACTTGATACTGATAGCTTTTAAGTTTTAACACAACATACCGAGACCACTCCGAGCATCGGAAAGCACGCTCTTATTGCCATTTGAAAATCTTTGACAGCTGTTATGGCTGGTCAGAAGCTCGAAAGTGTGTGTCAACCAGTTTTGCGAATTGGTACCTATCTTGTTACTCAGTAACTGGGTAGCAGAAGTCAGAAAGGCAGTCATCATCATCATCATAACAGCCGAAAGACGTTCACTGCTGGACATGGGCCTCCCCAAGTGTCGCCACAACAACCGGTCTTGTGTGTCTCGCATCCACCGGCTACCCGCGACCCTCACCAGATCACCAGTACACGGTCGCCACTCTAGAAAGGCAGCCGCTAAATGTAAAATACTGGTATTCAGCTGTTTCCGGTTAGGCTGGATGACGACAGCAACCTAGTTGGGGCAAGACTAGTCTAATGATTTTGGAGTTTACTCCTTAAGAAACGATTTTCATAATTATTAAGCCCGCGGTATGTAAAATTTTATGAGGAGTAAAATCGAGCGTTAACTAAAAGTGAGGCGTTACGTTCCTGTGCGCACCTTTCACTTCGAGATTATGTATGTGTGTATATACAAAGTATTCTCATCTTATTAAAGATGCTTTCATTTACCCTCTTTTTACATAATCGACACAATAATAGTTCCTAAGGAGTAAACTCCAGTCGTGCCTCGGAACTGACACACACTTTTTAATTCTGATTAAATATCGTTTTGCCAGTTGATTTAATTTGACTTAGTATCTTTCTCAGTTTTTTCAATTGGTGGAACAATACTATTCAACTAATATTTTTTTAAATACTATTTTTCAAGCCCTTCCGACGAACGGCTGCAAAGACTACTTAGTAGCACTTGCACTTCAAGGTAAAATCTACCTGAGACAGTCTTGTGCATCCATGCATGCATGTAAACGTGGACAACTGCCAGCTTGCTTCCGATTTTAAAGATTTTCGTGAACTTTCCTTGCCTTTCCATAAGTGTTTGTAACCATTGTGTCTACGGAACTTCATTGTGCAATAAGTTTCCAAGATAAATCAAACTCGCAAGCTTCCCGTGCTCTCTAAGCTATGCATCTGTACTCAGCTATATCCTCCTGCGTAGCTAAGCCGTTTTTTATGAAAGTCTACGCGGTAATGCGTTGCTACGCGTGATCGCAATGTCGCGCCAACAGATGGCGCTTTCAGGTTTTGACGAACAAATTAACGCGACGAACGCGTATTTACCTGATTTATCACTTTGTATCAGGACGACGATACGCACCAATGCGCGACGAGAAAACGAGTGTGTAGTTTCAGGCATAACTATTTTAAAATAACTACGAACGATATAATTTTCATTTGTTGTAATCATCTATTGTTATAACAACTTATGATATACATCCAAGAGGTATAATTTTTTTTCTTATAAAAGTTATTTTGTTCATATTGTATCAGATTTCTTTCGAACCGCGAACATGAAATGCCTAAAAACCAGGGACCAAAGACTCAAGCACGGAATTAGTTAATCCTTACTTATGTTGCCGTTTCGAATAAGAGGTGACGTTTCGAAAAACCACAGAATTATTGATCACTTTAGATATACAATTTAATCGAATGTACGTTCGGCTTAAATTACGGTTGTGCCCATAGAAAGTCGACGAAGCCCTGCTGCGCGAGGCTCCTGTTTCTGCCTGCAGGGTTTAAAGGATCCTAACATAAATGGGATCACGGGAGCTAAGTTCGCTCGCTTTGCTCGCAAACTGTAGTTTCCGTAATCACATTAGAACCAAACCGAACCGGGGTGTGCTCTATGTTCCCGACCGTCCCTGCTCGCTCTTTTTTCAGCAGTTAGATCAAATATTAATTAAACAAAATGAAAATTACTTCAAAAGAACGCAATACTACATAAGAATATACATGAATATTAGAGAAAGTGTGGTTATGACATATGTTGTTATACATAGTGAACGTTATATTAAATGAAAATTATGTAGTTGTTAGATGAAGTAAACGTTACGTCATTTGAGCGTTATGTTTTTGAAAATAGAGGAAATATTCTTATACTACGAGTAAATGAGCGGCACCCCGGAAAAACAAATGATCCGTGTAGCCAACGTGACGACGGGCGACTTTATACTGGGCCCTATTTAATATAATTGACAATGCAACAAATTTATCAAAAACTGACCTAATTGTCCCAATTTCGCGACAGGTGTTGTTTAATAACTCCCTTATACAGGTTATTCTTTAACCTAGCTGGGAATGCAGCACCTCACCACCATTTCAATTGTAGTTTTAGTACACATAACAATTTGTCAACCCTGTAAACTACCATCTACTACAATGCTGTTATTATGAATAAACAATTTATTATTTATAAATAAAGCAGAGAATTTATGAAATTACCGTACAAAATTATAGAATTGTCAGATTCTCGCTTATCACTTGTCACCAATCAGTTTTATTAAATAGGCACCGAGTATTTTCCGACATAGCTAATTATCACTAACATCAGGTTATGTCCTCGAACAAAAGCAAGCACATATCGCACACGCACCGATTAAAGCCAATATAAATGTCGATGGCCTATTAATTGTCGATGCATCATCGGACATACGAACACGTTCGAATCGCTCACTCGATGTAAAATTGATAATTAAAACGATTCTCGATTTCTGAGGGCCCTTTACTTATAAATGCGATCGCTATCTGTTTTATGTATCACAGAATATTATGACGTATTACGCAAGTGCCTAAGGGAATTTCCATTTGTTCCTTCACAATATGTGTTTGGAACACGTCAAGACGCCTTTGGTTTCCGTTTCCGTTTAAGTTTGTAATTAATTAGATATCGCTATATCTAAGTAATTACAAACTTAACCGCACAGTAGCTATGAATTTAATAAGATTAATGAGCTTTATTCTCAGTATATAAATTCAAAGGCCGCGTGCAAGCAATTCGTAAAGCTTGCGTTGCACGATGGAGCTATTCATCACATTATAACCTCGGTAGCCCGTAATACAATGCAACTTGCGTTGCGAATTGCATGCAGGGGGCCAAATACAATATCAACATTAAGTCAATATTTTGCTTCATGCTTATTTCGGGTGGAAACTTTTATTTGAATTAACAATACGTGGGCCATAACATCAAACCGTAATTAGGTTAGCGAGATGTCGTGAGTTCGAACCTTCGACCCCCATTCCACTGTACATATTATCCTCATCAGTGGCCTAGGGCGAAAACAGGAATAGCAGTGAACCACCACTCTATGTACAGTCAACAAAGCTATTTAGTTAAACAATGTTTTGAGTGTGCCGAATAAACAATTACTGTACATCACACTCGTATGTCATAAGCTTAAAAAGTTATAATGCACACATTGGAAATAAATGTTGGCAGAGCAGTGGAACAATTAATATTTTTGCCTGTATACCTAATAGCTTTGTTGACTGTACTAACTACATAGGAAAAGCAATGAGGGTGCAAAGTACCTAATCAATCTTTAGGAAAAAAAAACAATTTCGCGTTTATTTACTTACCGTGTGCCATGTTCTTCCGCAATGTTTTTTTTTGCATTGCACTGCGTTTTTTTTCGCGTCCGAAACTCATTTTTCGATGTTTCCTTCCTCATAAACAAAAAGGTTTTCCGTTTTCCTCGTTTGTTTATTCCATGGTTTTACTTACTTTTATGATGAGCCTCTTTGAAAGTCTCGTAGACTTCTGAAGTCGTTGCGACTTTCAGAAGTTTTGGTGAACCAACAGGTGAAAAAGTTTTGAGTAAAAGGAGTTTTCGCATGTTTGATTTTTAAACTATGACAGATTTTAACTTTTTGTGTTTCTTTAGCAGGGACAGCTTAACGGACGCGTTTGGTGATAAAGATAACGGTGATTATCGTAAATCACCAGCCCCTGAAGACGATATGTTATCTGCTGGTGGAGCTCACCAAAGACCTTCAGGTAAGATGCTTTCCCCCAAGAAAATTAATTTAAAGTAAACCATTTTTCTTATCTGTCTCACTTTTTAATTTATTGTAAATTCGAATACAATCTGTAATTAGAGTGGGTATACAGGGGGATTTTCAAGTGGCAGTGGATGACTCAATCCAAAAATATGAGGAATAGCGAAAACTACAAGGGGTCTCGGGTCGAACTCCACTTTTTTTTTCAGCCTCTTTGTTTTTATTTTCGGAAATGGACGTCAAGACTAGATTTTTTTTTTGCAAATTTTATTTTAACAGGCTCTGTGGATTACCACAGAGTTACAGTTAACAACTAATTATGAATATTTTGAACCAATATGATTTTTTTGGAAAAACTCATATTGGTTCAATATAATATTGGTTGAAGAAAATCATGCAGCCACCTGATAGAGAGATAATGGTAGTATAATCTATTACAACTCCTTCTACTTTTCAATCTGGGATAACAGCTGGGTTAATTTTGTACAGTCAACAAAGCTATTTGGTATGCAGACAGCTAACTTGCAACGACTTCTAAACAATGTTGTGAGTGTTCGGCACACTCACAACATTGTTTAGAAGTCGTTTTCGTAGACAATTATTGTACACCACACCCGTAAGAATTTCATAAGCTTAAAAGTTAAAATAAATATTTTTGCCTGTATACCATATAGCTTTGTTGACTGTACCATTTGTACTTCAGTTCCTACACAAAAAAAAAAACTCTTTTCTTCTTAATAGTGACTGAATCAGAGAACATGCTGCCTCGTCACCTGTCTCCCGAAGTTGCGGCTGCGCTGAAGAGCGTGAGGTTCATAGCACAGCACATCAAGGACGCTGATAAAGATAACGAGGTTAGTGACCTTAGTGGTAGCAGGGCTTTTGTCAGCAGGCTTTTCGCTCCGCTAGCGTGAAATGAGTTTTTATATTTTGGGTGAAGAATATCACCATAATTATATTATGTTTTAAATCTTAAATGTAATCTGAATTTATTTAGCAGAGTCAGGAAGTTTCTAATAGCTACTAAGACTAGGATGGGTAACTGGGTACTTATGTACTCTTTGACTGGCCTGTTGGTCGAGTGGTTAGTGACCCTGACTGCTTAACCGCAGGTCGTGGGTTCGANAGGTATATATACGAAATGAAGTCAGCTAAGACGACCGTAGGTTTGCAATTTCAGAGCGGAAAAATGTTAGAAAAAAGTTTTCTCAAAGGTTCCGTTCGATATTTCGTCAGCATAAAAACTGTTCGTTTCACTCAAAGGATTCTCATCAAACAGCCATGAAAAACAAACTTTAAAAGAACTTCCATCTTACTCAAACATCTTATGAAAACCACAAACTTATTTACCGACGACGCGAAAACGCCTAAACNAAGGTATATATACGAAATGAAGTCAGCTAAGACGACCGTAGGTTTGCAATTTCATAGTGGAAAAATGTTAGAAAAAAGTTTTCTCAAAGGTTCCGTTCGATATTTCGTCAGCATAAAAACTGTTCGTTTCACTCAAAGGATTCTCATCAAACAGCCATGAAAAACAAACTTTAAAAGAACTTCCATCTTACTCAAACATCTTATGAAAACCACAAACTTATTTACCGACGACGCGAAAACGCCTAAACAAAAAAATTTACTACGACATGAATTTTTGATAAAAAAACACAGGAAAGTCTTAATTATCATCGGATAGTAATAAAAGAGGGACAAAAATAAAATACATTTTGCTTGTATATTCAGGACATTTAAATATTCATGTACTGTCGAGTCGTAATGGTTTGGGGCGCGGGGAGAATAATGGCGGCTGTGGCGAGGTCACTCTGACAGGTACCGGTGTTCCTCTTGTTATCATTACGTCATGGCGTTTGCTTATCAATGTTCTGAGGTTGTTTGTATCGTAGTTTGATTAGGGTATACTACTATTAAAAATCTATATTAAATTATAACTTACTAGTTGACGCCTGCGTGATTGTCGAAAATTATCCCAAGGGAACATATTCCCGGGATAAAAAGTATCCTATGTGTTATTCCAGACTATAATCTACCACTGTGCCAAATTTCATCAAAATGCATTCAGTAGTTTTTGCGTGAAAGAGTAACAAACATCCATCCATCTATCCGTCCATCCATACTTACAAACTTTCGCGTTTATAATATTAGTAGGATTTGATACACTGTATTAAAACAATACGATTGGTGAAACAATGAATAAAATTAGTGGAAAACAGAGAAGTTATACGCTTTTGAAGTTATTCTTCTATCCTTGTCACACAAAATGTCGTTTGTTCTGGATTCAATGCGGGGCTTGTGAGTGACGTCACACGCAATTACTGCTGTCTGTTTATCACAGATTTTAAAACGCTAAAAACACCGCCATTTTATGAAATTTTTAATTGCGTCTTGTCTGCTCTCTAGGTTTTGAGAAAATTAATTTAAAAAAATATTATAATGAATTTAGAAGTGTTGTTTATACATAGCAGCTCGTTTTAGTTGCAGGATATATGTACATAGTGTTGTTAAAGACTCTTTGACAACTTGGTGCGAGTTTATCATCGATTCTTCGACAGGCGGCTCGTATTTTTGCCGTAATGTAAAAAGATTTAAAATACTGAATACAATTCTTCTTAGATCAAATAAAGATCAAGCACAGGCGAGCACGAAAATTATATTTTCCTAAATCTTCTCTACCGTATTTTCACTATTTTAACGTCACGAAATTTCAAAGAAAACAACTATTACCACACAGTTTACATTAAACTTACCCATTCGTACACTTCCGTGCATCGGTTGTGTTACAAAACCGAATTACTCATAAGTTGGTGGTTCATTGCAAGCTCGCGTGCATTGTACACTATCGTGCACCAAAAATCGTAAACCCACAAGAAAAATACGAGGATGTAATAAAAGAATTGAGAAATGGTACCGTGTGTTTGCACTGAATTGTAGTCTTCGCAAATGGCGGATAAATCGTACGTGTTGGTTAGTTATTAGGTAGCGTGCAGCTTGCAGAGGATTCTCATCCCGTGCAAGCATTTTTTATGTCTGGGTATACTGGCGAAATTGGTTCTGTCGTTCGATACACTGCTTTGATTAAAGTTTGTAAATCATATTACTTTTTTTTAATCGAATTTTTGAGGCTTACGAAATCCTGTTATATTCTGGCTTTATCTATCGCGCATCAAATATATAATATCCAATGAGGGTTTTCTGAAAAGACTTGCACCAAGTTTCAGCACTGAGACGTTGTTAGGTCTTTCGTTCTTTCCTTTTTTTCTATTATGTTTTGTGTCACAAATAAAGTTGAAAGCTACGTTTTCAACTTGGAAGATCTATTGCCATAATGGCGCCAACTCATTGCTGATATGATATGCAACATTTTTTGACATAAGAAATAAAAGTATCTTCAGTAGCCTGTCTACCAAATGTTTTCATTATGTTAACTCGTTGTTAGATCCTAAACTGTGAATCCAAACACCAGGACGACATAAAAGTGAGCGGATCGCAGCTACGCACAGTGGTTCGAGGACGCGACAATCAGTCAAAAAATCGTCCAATTTTCATAGCTCCTTCCATCTGATCGAATTCATTGGTTCCTTGCCTCGCTTTACTGGTTTCGTGAACGTATTAAGGCTCAATCGAAACGTCTCTGATCGTTAATTCCAATTTAAATATTCAATAGGTATTGGATGAAGCATTAAAATTTCGTCGTTCGTTTGTTGAACATCCCTTAAATTGATGTTGGATAATTATATATGTCTGGGTTAAGGTAACGACGTTGTGGTCTTGTTTAATCTTATTTTGGGTGAGACCGATCGATCGATTTGTTTGTTTTACAATAAGGGAAACTGCAGCTTTCTTAAAAGTGTCGTTTTGTATCCACAATATAACGGTACCTATACAAGTGTATACCGATATATTCTCTTCTTATCTTCCTGCCCTTATCCCATGTTACTTGGGGCCGGCGCAACACGTTTTTTTTTCTACCATTCTGTCCTGTCAGCCGTCACGCTATCACTAACTCCCTTTTCTTTCATATCACTCCTAATACAATCCATCCATCTTTCCATCCATCATTACATAGATTGTCGGTATATTGCATCATAAGATCAAAATGTTACCTGATTTTGAACTTATGATGCAATAACAACCTGAATAATCGCTTTATAGCCAACATAACATCCAAACAATCCACACACATAATGATTCCAAAGTTATGACAGTTCAAACCCTTACAATTCCGTTAATATAATCTGGAAAGCTCCACAATTTGCCAAATGGCTCCACAAACAAATATATCACTTAATAATAGCAATTAATTCCTGCCACTATAACACATTTACTGAGCTAATATTGTGGATCCCTTCGGTGAATGTGAACGAATGTTCCCGAGGGACCGGGAGTGATGAACGAATGAATGTTTTATTACCTGCGTCCTAGAGGTAGCGGTGACGAAATAAGGAAATAGGGGAATAAACTAATTACGGAAACTTGTTTTGGTTAGTGATGGAAGATGTTAAAGAAATTAATGAAATTGATTTAGGAGATACGGTCTTATTTTCACGAGTACAGGGCTTGACCCTTGTGTTCATTTAACGAAACATTCGCGCATTGGTAAAGTAGTAGATACTGAAACGTTGGTGAAGATTAAAGTACTTACTAGTTACTGTACTCGTGTTTTCCTAATTTTTCTAACACGGCTAATGGCTTTCAATGTCATTTGGGAAAAGGAAATATACTTAAAGAGAGCTTAACAGTGAAGTAAGTATTTTAAAGTGAAGCACAAATTGCTCTGAGAATAAGCGTTATATGACTCAAATAAGTTACCCAAAAAAAAAAGACTTGATGACATTTTATATTTTTAAACTGAGAAGGTACTGTCGCCTGACAGAAATAATAAATTAAAACGATATTAAATGCCAAACAGTCGACTGCATTTAAATTCGGAATGCGCCGCCATCGTGAATGTCACGTCAAGTGTCATGTGACATAAGTGGCCGCATTTCCCCTGTAACCCGCGTGATGGCTTTGTGGAAACGCTGCCGTTGACCTACTGAATAGAGTTTAATTATAGGTTGGCTGTGGTTCGGCTTGAAGGGTATTTTTATGCTGTGTTCATTATGACAGACAGCTTAATCATAAATAAATAAAAATAAAAAATAAAATGTCTTTATTGTCGCCAGTTAATACATTCATCTTAGGGTAATCCACCATATGCATCGTATATTAGTGTATTGCACAAAAGGTACTGCTACTGATTCCCAAACTAAGCTTAAGCTTGTATTTTGGGAAACAGTGTTCAGCCGCTGAACTGCCAGGGTTGCGGAATTTGTTCGAAAGAGTCACCGCGGCCCTGGAACGCAAAGGGCTTTAGAAGGAACACGGATGGGTTTTAGTCAGTAAGAGTCTGACACGCCCTTTCGCTCCACCCAGAGCGGAAGAAGTCATTTGATGATATCCCATCCTTAAAAAAAAAAAGCCGCAGGAAGTATTACAATAAAATACGAATACATTGATTTGAATGTCGCTGCAGTAGACTATCAATATTTTAATTAATCTTAATCATGAAACAACTACTTCATACAGCCTTTAAAATCTCGGTATTTACTTTTCGCTAATTATGTGCTCTGCTTTGTTACATACAATCTGTAACAGAATACACGCAATACCTTAAAAGAGGTCATTGTACTCATCATTATGAACAACTTTTACTGTGGGAATGATGAATACAATAACTCCTTTTCAGGTATTGCGTTTATTCTGTTATACGTTGTATTTCTTGATTTATATCGGATTCATATTGATTGATTTGATCATAATGGGCTGTTAGTAAACTAATAGTAAACTAGAGGGCTTGGACGAATGTTTTGACGTAGGTATAGTACCCATAGTTAACGTACCTAAGTGAATTTTGAATATAAAAAAAACTACAACCCCATTGTATTTTGGTTTAATTTTATGCGACATACAGAATTAGTATCATACAAAAATAAGAATATAGTATACAATTCAAATAAATGTTACGTGCGAAACGAGTTTTACAGTTATAGTAAAATTTTACGTTACGTTACATACGTCAAAAACATTCGTGCTAGGCCCTTTGTTTCTTTATTTTAAATCTCAAAGAGCCTCTTTGAGATTTTAAAAAGTTTCACGTGCCATCTAAACCATATTTATTTTCTTGCTCTTATACCCTTTATTCCATTCTTTTAGCCGTTGTTGGTGGTCTCTAAAACTAAAATCTATTTATTGATTGTTGTTTTCACCGACTAGACCAGCTGGTCGATTCTGCCTGTCGATTCTGTAAACATGTCGAAGTGAAGGCTTGGGCGAGGTGAGCTGTCAATCAATATAAGCAAGATGTCA
>NDFZ01002785.1:0-20581 GCA_002192655.3 Mamestra configurata
TCTCACCTGATGGTAAGCGATGATGTGGTCGAAGATGGAGCACGCTTGCCTTGAAGTAACCTAATCACTCTTGACTTAAAGACTCCCAGGTTGTAGCTATCAGGAACACAGACTCTGGTAGGGAATTCCACTCCTTAGCTGTACGCACAATTAATGTAGTCCCAAAACGTTTTGTGCGTGTGGGTGAGATGTCCACCATCTATACCTGTGGCGTATCGCCGTACGTCTTGTGATTATTTGTTACCTCTTCTTCTTTGAACACAGATATACCATATCCTGGATATGGACATAATAATATGATACTTTTTATCCCTGGATGAGAGTATGATCCATTTGTATAATTGTAAGACTTGCACGCTGGCGAAGCCACGGGCAGAAACTAGTATCCTAAATATTCATCATCATCATCATATCAACCGAAAGATGTCCATTGCTGGACATAAGCCACAACAACCCGTCCTGTGCGTCTCGCATCCATCGGCTAACCGCGACCCCACAAGGAGGCCTTCCAACGCTGCGTTTTCCGGTACACGGCCGCCACTCCAGAACTTTTCGGCCCCACCAATCATCTGTTCTAAGGGTAATTTGCCTGCCCACTGCCACTTCAGTTTGGTGATCCTTCGGACTATGTTGGTAACCTTGGTTCTCTTGTGGATATTATCATTCCTGACTTGATCACGCAAGGAAACTCCGAAAATTGCTCTCTCCATTGCCCTTTTGGTGACTTTAAGCCTTCTGATGAGGCCCATTGTGAGCGACCACGTTCCGGTTCCATAAGTCATCACTGGCAACACGTACTGGTCATAGTCTTAGATATTATCTGAAATAAAATGTGAGTTTTGCTTCCGTAAGCCCAGACGACAGCGCATATGGCACGCCATTGTATCGCCAAAGATTGTCATATAATTACAAGTTGAAACCTAGCTGCTCTCCATATTTTAATTTCATCGTCAGCCCATAACTACTGAGGACTGCCTATGAATATAATGAGACATTAATGTTCCCACATCTGCCATAAAATTAGCTATTCATTCTTCAGGACTATCGTGTGGTCTCCAGTGGCGGATTGTAGGAATTTTGGGAGGTCTGTGATCACCGTTAACACATCATCATCCTCATCACTATTTTCCTGCCATTATCCAATGTTACTTACATTCCTGAGGTCGGCGCAGCACGTTTTTTTCCATTCATTCAGCCTTGACAACCATCATTCTATCACATACTATACTATGACTCCCTTTTCTTTGAAATCACTCCATGCACAACTCTGACAAGTTAAATCAGAAGGTAGGAAAACGCTGCCTCGAGCGTAATCGGTACCTACATTGTTTTAAGTTCTGAGGTTCAAGATAAATTGACCACTTGGCATTCTGTAGCGCATGCCACTCTCATACTTTCTGGGATTCTGTACCCGAAGAGTAACCAATGGAACTCTATTGCTAAGCCTCGGCTGTCCTTCGGTCTGACTGTCAGCGGGGTGTATTTCATGAACCGTAATAGAATGAACTCAGAACGTGTTTTTCTGTTGTCGCTATAACAGAAAATAATAAAAGTCTTTAAGTTTTCGGTCATGGTATGAAAATCGTTTTCGCTAATAGAATGTAATTTTGTCGAGAACATTTTGTGTAAAACCGATTGAATTCGTATATCTGCAATATAATTATAGTATATAGTACCTATTGTATTGTAAGTAGGTATGCGATTAGAACCTAATGTTTCACATAGTATAGTCCTCCTGACCGATTTCGACCATGGCGGCCAATCTCCACCTAGACTAGCCATTCGGCGCGGGACATATTATAGTGCACAAGTGTGGGCGCAAACACAGGTGCACTCCCTTTTCCATCACTCGCATATATCTACCGATGGGACGGCAACCCGACANTTACCTATTGTATTATACACAAGTGTGGGCGCAAACACAGGTGCACTCCCTTTTCCATCACTCGCATATATCTACCGATGGGACGGCAACCCGACACGACCGGCGAGAGATCTGGCGCAGGAACAACAGCTTAACGTGCTTTCCGAGGCACGGGGGTGTCACACCACCAACTTCCAAACTCCGGATTGTCACTGAGAAATTCCTATTGGAAAAACCCAATAACACTTTTTGTACAGCCCAACCTGGGAATCGTCACATAGTACGAGTACGTCCACATTACCCTAAANAAACACTTTTTGCACAGCCCAACCTGGGAATCGTCACATAGTACGAGTACGTCCACATTACCCTAAAGTTTAAAGCCAAAGAGCCTAACAAATGTACTATAAGAAAATACGGCGCTTTACAGGACAAACAGCACCCACAATACCCATACCAATCAATCTCATAATGATTTCGTGATAGCAGGGGAGCAGATTCCTTAAATAAGAAAGCTTCTGGTCACTTCCCAGGCAACCATAAAAGTTTAAAACCCTACGACCTTCCCATTAAGTTCAGATTAACATTTTAATTACAACCCCATTGTCTTATAGCTTAAGCACCAATATTAATGACTGTTTTGCAGCGAGTGATAATGTCACGTTACGCATAATATAATGAGCTGCGTTGGAGGTCGGCCATCTTGTATTTAATGCTTTATGTTCGGATTTAGTGGCAGTTACGTTGATGACACATTTTCATTTGGACGCACTACCGTTTTTGAGGGTGTGTGGTCTTTGGATAGCAATTATGCTGGTTGATAATCGCGGGGAAAACTAAGACGTTGGGCAATAGGACCCTAACATAGTCCGTTCGTCTGGCTCTATGTAAATTTCTCAAATCTTTGCTATCGTTCAATTCTATGTATGTATGTAGACGCCACAGTACATTCTATGTGTCAAGACAACATTTGTGCGAAAAAATACCTAGATTATTATTTATAGAAAATCCACCCGAAATTAAATTGCATCCATGCAAATTCGGGTTCGGCCTCTCGTGCAAAATAACTAATAATAAACACAAGATGTGTTTATTATTAGTTTTATACTATATTATATATTACTTCGAAATTGACTATTAGAAAGGATATGTCCCTGATCCCACATTGATATCTCCATCATAATCGTGATTGTATCTCAATTAGGCATTCATCCCGTCGCCGCGTCTATCTATCACGCCGCATAATGGCGCCGCTCAATAACTGAAGTACATCCGTCACGCGTAATTAAATGGCTACATATTGTTGCTGTGGGGTAGCCAGGAGTTTGGATCCGTTTTGTCGGACTTTTTGCAGATTTTTTAATGTTTATAGGTACGGGTTTGACCGAAATCTCACTTTATTGAAAACGATGATGTGTTAACCAATTGTGGGTCAAAAATACCTACGGTAAAAACATGTGAAATTTGGCATCAAATGAAGTAAGATGGGCTGAGAGCTTGTCAATATTCGGACCTGCATAGGTTTTTTAGCTGATAAGAGTTACCGGAAGAACTTGGGTGGTAAGTATGTTTGTTTTGGTATACCTTTTCAAGTACTGGATAGGTTATATCTGCGGTATCTCCCGCGTGAAAATCAGAAAATATCCGTGATGAAAAGCGATCTTCTAATCTGTCTCTCTACCAAAATTAATCAAAATTTGGTTCCGAGATTTAGGCTTGAAAACGTAACACTATTTGTCGGTTACAAATAGTGTCTATCGTATTTATGGTAATTTTATTAGCATGGAAGTATGGAATCTGTGTACCTAAAACCTAATCGGTCTTATTACAAAAATCTAAATAAACTTTGGTTTAAACCTGTACTATCAAGTCCAGGCTTATCTGCAAAACTAGGGTCTAAATTTGTCCGTATTACAAAACAAAAATAAACTGAATATGAACCACAGATAACTAACTACAAATATTCGTTCACCATGATATCATTCTATTGCAACGTTCCGTATGCGCATAAAAGACAACGTTTTGATAATAAGCTAATGATTAAATTAAGTTTAAGTAACGAAAAAATGCCAACGCAGGTACGTCTAACGAAACGTAAAGTCAAAGTCAAAGTCAAAGTCAATTCATTTATTTCAACTAGACCATTAAAATTCACTTTTGAACGTCAAATTTACAGTTTAAAATTAAAATATAAGTGACTCTAGTTGTCCATTCGCAAAAAGTAGATTCTTATGGAGAAGAACGGACAAGAAACTCCATAGTTACTCTTTTTAAATATAAGTTTTACAATATTTTGTATACATAGGTACATTGATCAATTGATTATATTATGTGAGCACAATGCATCCAACATTACACTAATATACAGCACACACTTATATACTATAGGTACAACAAAGCAATACCAGCAGAGATAAAATTAAGTTTGCTAGTAAGGGACATGGTACTCACATATTTACAATATAATTAAAAACAATGGATCAGTGTGTGAGTTAAATTACATATTAAAAACCTGAAAGTACACCAGTAAATAAAACAAGTTTGACTTTTTCTACTATACCCTCGATTGTCCTATGGAGCAGGACCAGCATGTTTCCAAGCATTCTTATCTTTAATATAATCATCTAGTTTGTAATATGCTTGTTTACAAAGTGTGGTTTTAATGTAAGTTTTAAATTTTCTTTCATTTAGTTCTAATATGTCACAAGGTATTTTGTTGTAACATTTAACACAGTACCCCATGAAAGATGTTCGTACTTTGGCTAATCTATAAAATGTTTGATCTAAATTATTTTTATTTCTAGTATTAAAATGATGTCTATCACTAATTTTGTTAAAGAGATGTCGATTTTTTCTTACATACATAATATTCTCATAAATGAATTGACAAGGTACTGTCATAATATTAATCTTTTTAAAAATTTCCCTAAGAGAATCGCGGCGACGAAGATTATAAATGGCTCTAACAGCACGCTTTTGCAAAATAAATACAGATTCAATGTCAGCAGCACGACCCCACAGCAAAATACCGTACGACATAATGCTGTGAAAGTAACTAAAATAGACCAAGCGCGCGGTTTCTACATCTGTTAACTGTCTTATCTTTCTAACAGCATAAGCGGCTGAGCTTAGCCGCCCCGCAAGAGATGTTATGTGAGGTCCCCATTGCAATTTCTCGTCTAAAGTGATTCCCAGGAAAACCGTCTGATCAATAAATTCCAGTTTTTGTCCATTCAATACGATGTCACATTCGGTGCTTCTAACATTTGGTAAAGTAAATTTAATACATTTGGTCTTTTTTTCATTTAGTACTAAGTTGTTTGCCGTAAACCAAAGTTGGACCTGATGAATAGAGTTATTGACATCATCAAGACTTTGTGACCGTCGGTCTATCCTAAATATCAATGATGTGTCATCAGCAAATAATACCATCTTTGGTTGATTTTGAAGCAATTCGGGCAAATCGTTTATATATACTAAAAAGAGGAATGGACCCAATATTGAACCTTGCGGAACGCCCATTGTCATTTCAGACCCTAGTGAGTTTACACCGTTTACCTGGACTTTAACCTGTCTGTCTTTCAAGTATGATCTAATCAAATCAAAGGATGTATTCCTAATCCCATAATGCTCGAGTTTCAACAAAAGCGTCTCATGGTTAACGCAATCGAACGCCTTCGAGAGGTCGCAAAAGATTCCANATAGCAGGGGAGCAGATTCCTTAAATAAGAAAGCTTCTGGTCACTTCCCAGGCAACCATAAAAGTTTAAAACCCTACGACCTTCCCATTAAGTTCAGATTAACATTTTAATTACAACCCCATTGTCTTATAGCTTAAGCACCAATATTAATGACTGTTTTGCAGCGAGTGATAATGTCACGTTACGCATAATATAATGAGCTGCGTTGGAGGTCGGCCATCTTGTATTTAATGCTTTATGTTCGGATTTAGTGGCAGTTACGTTGATGACACATTTTCATTTGGACGCACTACCGTTTTTGAGGGTGTGTGGTCTTTGGATAGAAATTATGCTGGTTGATAATCGCGGGGAAAACTAAGACGTTGGGCAATAGGACCCTAACATAGTCCGTTCGTCTGGCTCTATGTAAATTTCTCAAATCTTTGCTATCGTTCAATTCTATGTATGTATGTAGACGCCACAGTACATTCTATGTGTCAAGACAACATTTGTGCGAAAAAATACCTAGATTATTATTTATAGAAAATCCACCCGAAATTAAATTGCATCCATGCAAATTCGGGTTCGGCCTCTCGTGCAAAATAACTAATAATAAACACAAGATGTGTTTATTATTAGTTTTATACTATATTATATATTACTTCGAAATTGACTATTAGAAAGGATATGTCCCTGATCCCACATTGATATCTCCATCATAATCGTGATTGTGTCTCAATTAGGCATTCATCCCGTCGCCGCGTCTATCTATCACGCCGCATAATGGCGCCGCTCAATAACTGAAGTACATCCGTCACGCGTAATTAAATGGCTACATATTGTTGCTGTGGGGTAGCCAGGAGTTTGGATCGGTTTTGTCGGACTTTTTGCAGATTTTTTAATGTTTATAGGTACGGGTTTGACCGAAATCTCACTTTATTGAAAACGATGATGTGTTAACCAATTGTGGGTCAGAAATACCTACGGTAAAAACATGTGAAATTTGGCATCAAATGAAGTAAGATGGGCTGAGAGCTTGTCAATATTCGGACCTGCATAGGTTTTTTAGCTGATAAGAGTTACCGGAAGAACTTGGGTGGTAAGTATGTTTGTTTTGGTATACCTTTTCATGTACTGGATAGGTTATATCTGCGGTATCTCCCGCGTGAAAATCAGAAAATATCCGTGATGAAAAGCGATCTTCTAATCTGTCTCTCTACCAAAATTAATCAAAATTTGGTTCCGAGATTTAGGCTTGAAAACGTAACACTATTTGTCGGTTACAAATAGTGTCTATCGTATTTATGGTAATTTTATTAGCATGGAAGTATGGAATCTGTGTACCTAAAACCTAATCGGTCTTATTACAAAAATCTAAATAAACTTTGGTTTAAACCTGTACTATCAAGTCCAGGCTTATCTGCAAAACTAGGGTCTAAATTTGTCCGTATTACAAAACAAAAATAAACTGAATATGAACCACAGATAACTAACTACAAATATTCGTTCACCATGATATCATTCTATTGCAACGTTCCGTATGCGCATAAAAGACAACGTTTTGATAATAAGCTAATGATTAAATTAAGTTTAAGTAACGAAAAAATGCCAACGCAGGTACGTCTAACGAAACGTAAAGTCAAAGTCAAAGTCAAAGTCAATTCATTTATTTCAACTAGACCATTAAAATTCACTTTTGAACGTCAAATTTACAGTTTAAAATTAAAATATAAGTGACTCTAGTTGTCCATTCGCAAAAAGTAGATTCTTATGGAGAAGAACGGACAAGAAACTCCATAGTTACTCTTTTTAAATATAAGTTTTACAATATTTTGTATACATAGGTACATTGATCAATTGATTATATTATGTGAGCACAATGCATCCAACATTACACTACCACGTACCATCCGCGCGAGTAATATGAATCCATTATAGCAATCACAAGATAAGCAAAGTTCTTTAATTATTTAGCGAAGTCTTGAATAGCCTTTTGTTGTGTGTGTGTGTGTGTGTGTCTTATACTTAATTGTTTAAAATATTTCCTATCTTCTTCCAAAATATTAATATTTTATGTGATGTACCAAACAAAGAAAAAACGGTCTGAGAATTGGAGTACCGAGGAAAAAGTTAGTCAACTAAATATTACTTCAAAGTGAATATTACTTCAATGAAATTGATCCGAATACGATTTCTGTTGGGTTGGCGTGGCGCTTCCAACAACTCAACGATTCAAAATCCTCAATATCCATCAAATCGATCATGTTCAAATCCATTTTCGGGTAAAAACAACACAAAACAATAACAAAGATGCTATAACCTGAAAGACAAACTTTGACAGATACGACTTAGACCATCGTTAAACTAGNCGACTTAGACCATCGGACCATCATAAACTAGGGGTCGGCGAGGTTTAACGTCAGACCATGATTTGGTGTATGGTTTATCGCAAAACCACGTTTTGTAATATCATTTTTGTCTAAACCGTTGTTATTAGAAGTTTAAACCTGGGTTTTTAGTTAAACCGCTTTTTGTAATAAGACTGATTGGGTCTAATGAAACTAAGTTTCCTTCGCCAACCCTTAATAAGACGTGAATAACCATTACTCATATCATACACCAATCTGACCAATGATATTATAAAAGAAAGATACGCTACGTTCAAATATCGTTGCGCTGCTATTACAAAACATGTACTCTCTGTACGACTGCGATAGATAATACGGAATATATGATACAGAAAGAGATAGCTACATGGAAAATTACAACAATAAAATTGTCTGCATTTGTCTGCAACAATTTGCGCGCTAGTGCGATATCTACCTCTTTTTTATATAATATCATTGAATCTGACGTAATAATTATCTCCACAAAGTAGTGTCACCCTACAAGCCCCGAACATCTGCAGAACAACAATACAAATGATTAGCCACGTCGCCGACACTCCATTGCTTTGTCGCGGGGCTCGACGCGTCAACGCCGATGTCACCCGATGTCATACGATGTCACACAAACTCGCCCGACCATTCACGAGCACTGACGAGGATTGACGATCGATCTGATTATTGTGTTATGGAGTATTGGTGACAGTTTACCAAAAAGGTTAGTGTTTGGGCTATTTGGTAATGTGTGGTGTTGATGTGGCTTCAAATATATTTTATGTTTTGGAAGGGTAGGTTGTCTGACTGTCAATGCGTCAGTATGAAACTCAACTGACGAGACGTTTTTGAAGTGGATTTGAAAACATGGTCATTCGGTTTACCTACTGTACTAGAAGAATCTTTTCCTACTTCTTATCCTTTCTTGCTAATATTATATGTGATAGTTTGTTTATAATAGGTAACCTACATTTGGATGTAAGGCGCCCATTACACGGTAGGTTTTGCTGTCAGTCTAAACACATTCTGTGATTGACGGATAACCTATTGTCTAATGCAGTGACACAATCACGACTTTTAAGTAAATGGGTCTGTTTTTATATGTCTATGGCATTCCATAGACATATAGGTAAAAACAGACCCATTCACTCGAAAAGAATCCCGCATATCAGCCAATAATATATCGTCGCCATATTTAAGATTATTTTATGGTAATGTCGATTGAATTCCATCACTCACCATCAAACATTCGTCAATCATGAATTAGAATTGATTGACGTTTGCGTGTAACGGACTCCTTTGCAAATTATCATTCATCTGCTAAAGGGTATTTGAATGAAACTTGACACACGGGTAGACCATGTCCACCTTACATTATGTCTGACATTGTGACTGATATTATGACATAATTTCTTTCCCTTAGGCCCACTTGCACAAAACGGAGCTCTCTTTTAACCCGAATAAGAGTTAAAAGAAAACCCTGGTTAGCGCAAGTGGACCCTATGTATACGTACGTTTTACCTTTGGCTATCTCATAAAACAATTGACGCGGGCGAAGTCACGAGCAGAAACTAGTTCTAGTTAATAAAGTTCGTTGCCAATTGAACCAACTAAAAAAATAAAGCATTTAGAAATTGAGTGGCACTTCAGTCTGCTTTAAAAGAAGGAAAAAATCTCTGGAAATTATCAAAAAAACTGTCAGTTTCCGCTTGATTTGACGGTAATTGCATGAAATATTTCTCATTGACTGGTCAAGAAAGTTTAGTAATGTCATGCTTTTTCTGTGATGTTTCTTGTCTCCGTCTTTAATGTCTTTATTCAAATAGATTGCTCTAGTGGTTGGTTGAATCAAATGAGGTAGCTATCGGGATGATGGCGAATAGAATAATGTATGGAAGAAGAGATGCGGCACTGACCACAAATAAATTGGGATAAGAGCTTGAGAACGATGGTAATTTATTTATTTTGGTTAGCTAACAACTGTTTACACAATGCATTTACAATAAATATTTTTTATACCAACAATTATTCAGATTCAGATTCAGATAACTTTTATTTTATTAGTGTTTTATTAGTGTAACAATTCAAAGTCAAAGTCAAAGTCAAAACGTTTATTTCAATTAGGCTATTAAACGGCACTTTTGAACGTCAGCATTTACAGTTCAGTAAAATAATAATATTACATAAAGTGACTCTACTGTCCATTCGGAAAGGTAGATTCTTATGGAGAAGAACGGACAAGAAACTCCATAGTTACTCTTTTCAAATAATGATTTTACAAAATTTGGTATACAAAAATTAATTTAATATTATGTGAGGACGATTCACCCAGAGTATGCTACTTATAAGAACAAAGTAATACCAGCAAAGGTAAACTTATTCATTTTCTAAAGAAATTTAGGTAAATGGTACTCACATATTTACAAACATNTTAATTTAATATTATGTGAGGACGATGCACCCAGAGTATGCTACTTATAAGAACAAAGTAATACCAGCAAAGGTAAACTTATTCTTTTTCTAAAGAAATTTAGGTCAATTACTTATAGGCTTACACCGAATACACTATTTGTGGTTAAACAATTAACCATTACATTAAATTCAATTCAAACATTCAAAAACAAAGGATTATTATGGTTTTGGTGAGTAGATGCCCTAAAATGTTAAATCAGTCCTATTCTCTAGTGAACCTATTGTAAAAAAGACCGAAATTTTAAAAAAGATTGACATAATCTACACCTACTTAATAAATAAAGCCGAAGAGTTTGTTTGAACGCGCTAATCCGTCGAACTATCAGTCTGTGGAACTATCAGTCGGATTTGAAAAATTCTTTATGTAGGTATGTAATAGTCACATTCAGGCTATACGAGAACGAGAAAAAATACGGTAACGGAAAAAAACGGGATATGCGCTTACAAAGTCGCGGACAAAACCTAGTGCAAAATAATGCCAACATTTACGCTTTTTGACTATTGAACTAACTGGCACTGGACTAGAGAATCTCTTTTCTCCGTAATGAGACAAAATTGGCCAGTTAGGAAGTAGAGACTGAACACGTATAAATATACAAACGTTTTGACAAAAGGAGTTTAGTATTTTATATTGGTAGGTATAACGGAGCCTTCCGAATCCTTAACATCGATCGCCATCAATAATGCGTATCATTAGTTACTCGTCATAAAACGATGTCTGTATAGCCTATATCAAGTTTATTGCACTCAGATAGCATAAAAGGCAAATAATAAAATCTATCTTTAATCTTCATTGCGCACAATAATTTAATACCTACGTACAGACGCCAGCACATCAAGCTACAGTAATCTGTCAAATTTATTTAATAGAGTTTCAACTTTATCGCTAAAGCATTAGGTTCAAGGTTGACTGAGAAAATCTGACAGTTTCGGGTAGCTTGTAGTGCTGGCTGGCGTCTGTACATATATGGGTTTGCTTAACAATTAAGGGTAGATGCACCAATTGATGTCCAAGCGTATAAATGTATCTAAGTATTTGAAAATATTCAAAGGATAATGTTATCATTATCATTCATCAAATTAACCAAGCCTAATAAAATTACGTCTAATTAGGAAATATTGAACAAGATTTTGTACTTTAAATGATATGTTTCAAGTTTATTGTTTGACGTATAAGGAGAAGTATGTAATAAATGTAGAAAGCAATAAGGTACAAGGATTGTTACTTTGGCCATTTTGAATTTTATAGATGTTAGTTGAGTTCAATATAACAATCAAGTGGTTTAGCTACGTTACTAACAATGACACAATAAGGATATATTGGCGCGGTTAGAGTTTTAATATTTGTGGGATTGTTTATGGAAATTGTATTGAAGAATAAAGATTGCGACATTCCTTTTAATTGCGGCCACGTGTCAAAAGAACACAATGCAATACTACAACACTAGTTCTTTTATTCAATTTTCGAGTCGGCACTTTTTGAAACATCCTTTTTATGATACTGACACCTACCTACGTATATGTATATTATATGTAATTTTGAGGGAAACTTCCATCAAACCCGGTTTCCACCGCGAGCGGAGCGGACCCACTCACTAATGACTTCTTTTACCTCGCAAGAGAAAACTGCTTACGTACATGTGTTTCCGCCAACAAAGAGTCGAGCGGAAATGACTCAGCGGGCAAAAAGAGTAAAAATGAGCTCGTGGTGGGGATCAGACCAACTTGACTCAGTCGCCATAACAAGGAAAAAAATCCCTCGACTCTCTTGTCAATAAATACAAACTATCGCTGTAATAAATAAAAATAAATAATACAAGCAAGTCAATGTGATTGAGGGAAGATGAGTCGAGGTTGAAGAATGGAAGAAATTACTTAGACTATTGACATCATATCGTAGACTGTAGATAAGGTCCTGGCAAAATAGATTGACAAACTTTAAGAAATCATTCAGACCACCAAAATAAGGACAATGGTCAAAAACTATAATGAGAAAAACGCATAAGATACTTACAAGAAAAAAAACAGCTAACGAAAATACACTCAAAATGTTGGCAATTTATTATTTTAGGTCAAAATAAAACCACTTTAATCACTGTTTTTTTTTTGCTTGGATATCTTTGCTTAGATGTACTGAACGCTGTAAGAAAATTTGTCTATCTATTCAAATGGGACCTTATACATCGAGAAGACAAAAGACGTTTAACCACGAAATAAGGATCCTCATTTCCAGCCTCTACATCTGGTTGCAACAGTAAAAGCAATCAGTTCAGTACAAACACTCGATTGAATGCAATCCCCTGTAATTTGCTTGAGAGCCATGCTCGGGCTACCGTCTGTTCTGATATCAATGTATTTCATGCTGTGTTTATTTCGATTTAGTAGCCATAGTAGGTAATGTATGGAATGCGATTCGGTTACCGTTTTGGGAAAATAGAATATGCGAGGTTTTAAGTCTGTTGGTAACAAAATTATAAACACTGGTAGTAGGTGTGTTTCTAATGATTGATATTGGGTTAAAATGTAACGGATCGCTATCTGTACATGGAAGAAATATGAGAAAAAAATATATTGGGACCTTTATCAACGCAAATAGCACCCAAAACAATGATTGTTAGAATGTTTGTCTGTTTATCTGTTTGTCTGTGCGTTTGTGCATGCTAATCTCAGAAACGGCTTATCCGATTTATGATGTTCATAAATAAAAAAAGTTATGCCTATTTAAAGAATTGAACATTTGTTAAACTATCTATCTCTATCTATTCTTCCTGCGTTCAGTAGCATTGACTGAAACTTTGCTAAACTTCATAATCTTAAAATAAAAATGTCTGCCCCAAGTAACTATTCCACGCGGACGAAGTNTACGGCTTATCCGATTTATGATGTTCATAAATAAAAAAGTTATGCCTATTTAATGAATTGAACATTTGTTAAACTATCTATCTCTATCTATTCTTCCTGCGTTCAGTAGCATTGACTGAAACTTTACTAATTTTCATAATCTTAAAATAAAAATGTCTGCCCCAAGTAACTATTCCACGCGGACGAAGTCGCGGGCAAAAGCTAGTTATAAATATTTCTTTAGAAAGTAACCGAGACAAATGAAACAACTTACTTATTTTACAACAGGTAGGGTGGTAGATTGTTTCGTTTGCCGATATTTGATTTGAGGATTTATTAAATCCACCGCCATGTCTCACTGTTTCGTATTGTGTTGACGTCTTGGTGGGGCTTGCGTGCCCCAATAAACTTTATATTATACCTAGGAGAGATACAGTCCGCAAGGCAGTTTTGTGGCGAAATGTTGGGCAGGAGCAACCCCACGGACCTTAGCTACCGGGAGAAGTCTTGTTCCTCGTCTCCGGCTTGCCTTTATTGGATGGCCGGAATGAACACTGTCGAGGAACAGAGCTCTCACCTCTTTCTTGTCTTAATCGGCCGGTCTGAGTGGAGATTCACAAGTGCAAACGTGCTCGGGAGAAGGATGTATAATCCAGTATGATGCTGGTATGAATCTTGACCGTAGTTCCGGTATTATCCTGATAGCCGTGGTATACCTCTCCACTCCTCTAGCACCTCAGGATAATTATGTTGCCTCCTTGGGGCTACGTCACTTCGACTTGATAGCGACCGTTTTCGGGGGCCCATTTATTGACTGTGCAAGTCACCCCCTGCCATTTCAATGCCGTGTTAATTGTCAGTGGTCAAGCAGGGGCCAACAGTTCTTCCATAGTATACGATTATCAGCCCACTAAACCATCCAAACCAATAGCGTTTCATCCTTTGTTTCCATATTCTGCAATAGTTCTGCACCAATTGGGGATTGTCTTTAGGTATATTTTCATATATACAGGGATAATCGTTGGTTGGTGCTCTATTTAATTTGAAATGTCTAACGGAGCCTCTGCGATTTGGCTTCGGCCCCTCGTACGCCTACCAAAAGACCGGGATCCCAGGGTCCCGAGATAGTCAAAGATGATGATATTTAAAAAATCAGCAGTTCAGTGTTGTCGAGTTACGCGCACATTAAAAAGTATATGGGACAGTCGATTTTTTTTTCGCGATATCAGTTTTGGTCCCATAGTGAAAGTACTTCATAATGATGAGTATAATTACCCCTTAAGAGGTTTATTCTGTTACACGTTATATATATATGGTGGTAATCCAGTGAGTTCCTTGAACTGCGTTATACTAAAGCTTATTTAAAACGATTTTTACCCCGAAAACTTGGGGTCCAAATTGAGTGGCTTTCGAGTGCTGTCTGGATTAGACCAGGCATTGATCGTTCTTCTATATATAAAGTAGTGCCTATTGTAGCTTATAGGAGGTGGATAGTTCATCCAAAGGTGGTCTGTAAAAGATAATTTTAAGTGCCAAGACCGCTCAATACCTGCATCGTTGCTCTCACAAGTAGTCCATCTATTGAAATAAAGTCCTTAGGTTTAAGTTCCTCGTTGTTTATCTGTTCACAACTAAATTCATATACTTTCCTGTCAAACATCACACTTCCCAAAACTAAAAAAGAAACCAAAACCTTCCATTTTCAAACGCACAAAAAAGCACATTTATTTCCTGTTCCACCAGCCAGCACTTATGTTAATCGATTACTGGCCACACATCGCGTTATGAGCCGAACAAATATACACGTGTAATGACGAAATTGGACCGATTTAGAAATAGGGACGATCATGGTAATACACCCCTAGGGCTGTTTGTTTCCGTTGCATTCGTTTTTGAAAAAAAATATTGTCGCCATAGACACCATTTTTGATAGTTTGACAGTTCAATCAAACGATATTTTTATGAATCCTAAGGAAAAAGGGACCTTGAGGTTAAATAATAACGGCTGCACAATTCGATCATCAAGGATCAGCAACGCTTGCTGCGGTCAACTTGTGAATGGGTGACCATCCTTTTTATACCCATACTCTGACGGGCCTCGGATCAGAAACACATTAAGCCGTTGGTCCCGACTGTCATTTGTAGATCTTTGACTCAGTTCGTTGGCAGTCAGAAGCCAGAATATCTGACACCAGTCTTTGCCAAGGGGTATCTTGTTAACTAGTTATTGGGTTGTAGATCAGGTCACATAGGGAGTGACTCTATGTTAAATACTGGTATTCAGCTGCATCCCGTTGCGCTGAAAACCGATCCCAACATAATTGAGAAAGGCAACGCAGGTTGATTTCGTGGTCGGTACCCATGGAAAAATTAATTGAACTGTAAAGTTATTAATTTATCATACGAGTAGGCTGGTTTCTTTATTATTAAGAGAGAGCTCAATATCTACTTATTTTCTAATCCCCACCTACACAGTGTCATAGTTGATTTATACTTTTCTTCGCAAATCGAATCTGTTTAAATCGAATCCATTTTATCTTGATTCGAGACGCAATATGAAGTGACAATGCAAAACTATAATTAATTAGGAAATGTCAGAGATCATAGACTAATAAAGAGATAAAAATTCAGCGACAAAACTTTATTGGAACTAGCTTTTGACCCTAACTTCGCCCGCGTAAAAAAATGTATATTATCCCAAGGGAACTCAGGTACTATAGGGATAAAATTATCCTAATACCCTATTCCTAGTCACAGTTTGTCCGTGTGTTAGGGTTCATCAAAATCCATTCGGCGGATTAGACACGAAAACTTGACAGACAAACAGACACTCACACACATTTATTACATTATAGATTTATTTTTGATATAATTTATTGATATTACTCCCAATTAGTTCAAAATCTTCCAATATAGTTCGTTTTCCATCAAGTCAATCACCATTTTCTATTGTGAACGAATGCTCGTTCGTCTTAAGGCCACCCGCATTGGACCCCTGTCTGCTTATTACAATTTATGTGTTGAAACTAAATTAAGATGTGTCATAATGACCGCACCCGAAATTACCGACTATTTTCGTGTGTTCCCGTTTAGGACGGTTGGTTTCGACTGGGCGGGTCAAGCACGGAATGTACCTACCTATGTGATTTTTTATGGATACTTTACCGGAAAACATCAACTGATGATGATTACTTACACCGACTTTGTATGGAGTTTTATGTTCTTCCATTAGGTTTAGTAAGTAGGTACTTACTGACATTGATAGATCATCAACTTTACTATACTGCTCTTACTGTTATTTTCAAAGAACCTCTTTCTATTGAATATACATTTACAGGTAGTCACTGAAAGGTCACTGAACATCTTTGAAAGATACTCAATCTACTATTTGGATCTATGGAAGATACTCAATCCACTAATGACCATTTTTGACCATTAATTTGTTTCTTTGAGCAGTAAAATTGTTACAGCGTAAAAGTTGCAATTTTAAATAGTAATCCAACACAAGTTTTCATAAGAAATTAATTCTATGCTCCGTTAGTCTGTGTCCCAAAAGGATCTAATGCACACACATCACGGCGAGTCCCAAATGCTATGTCTACGGGTACTAGAGACCCCTAATGACATACAAACGCATAAAGCGGCCGGGGGTTAGCTTCCGTTATCAATTTCAACCAAATAGTTCGCCACCTTTAATATCAACTCACACATTTATAAATGCATGCGGTGAAAAAGAGAACTAAACGTAAAATGTACTGAATTTGACAGCTCTTTGACAGTTTCCCTTAACAAGCAGCGCCACTCTTACGTCACTTGGTAAGTTTGTTGGGTTATAACCACAGGGTAGCGATAGAGATGTCATTTATTAAAATTGGGGGTTCTCTATAATTGTAAGGTTGTGTTATTGTAAAGGTAAATGGCAACCGCAGATGCTCTTTTTGGCGCTTTCGTATTTTTGTGAAGTGTCTGCTTCCGTGTTTGCTTTTTTTCATGTTGGATCAAACAATGAATGGGTCACCATAACTTCTGATTCAGAAATCAAACATGCTCCGACTTTAGAATTAGGTAAGTATTTCTAAAGATCCTCTATAAAGGTAAACAGATTTCGTAGGAAATAATAAATTGTAAGAACCTACTAAGTATAGAAAATGATAGACTTTTTAAACAAAACCTTACCTACATGGCTATGGTATGTTACTTGTAAAATACTTCACTTTTCTGAAAACAAAGAGGTCGACAACCTATGTCACAGACAATGAAATGTTTCATTCTCTCTTAGAATCTAGCATTCAAATAGGCCAATTCTATAAACGTTGACGAATCGAACATTATCTGAAAGTTTTTCAGTTACATTTCAGTCCGGTACATTGCACCCTGCACGTGACCAGATAATATTCAGATATTGCTTTGGATTTTAATTTATTTCTGGTTTTGCTTGCTTTCGCTTTAATCGAGAATAAGATTTAAGAAATATCGAGAAATACCAAGAAATAACACTAAATGTTCTGGATTGAAGTTATAGATAACCCTTGCCAGTCGTGATTATAGTATCGACGAGTATTTATCACGTATTTACCACATGACCTAGATACGCATGTATTTTATTTAAATGCGACAAAATGAAAGGTATTGAAAATTACATATTAAGTTTATACTAACTGCTTTATTGTCCAGTACTTGTTTCATTTGTTTAAACTATGTAAAAACGCGTATAAAAACAAAATAAAAGAACACTGGCTGCTTTGCAGTATTGAATGGCAATGCTGATTCTTTGGCCGAAGAAAAGCAATAACTTAATGAATATAGGTACATGAAGAGTTTACAGCGGATTAATGATCCGAAGGATGCCGAAGAAACCTACATCCATTGTCAGATGAAGTGAAGCATCAAAGCAAAACAAAGTTAAACTGTTTGCACATTGACTAAGGTTTAGAATAGGCTGGTTTCACAGCAGTCCGGGAGACCTGTATGGGCCGCCCGCACACGGGAGACCCGGGGGGTAGTAGTAGGCAGAGATGTGACTTATCTAAGATACAAGTATCTGAAATACATATACAAGATACGTATTTTCATCTTATATCTGAAATACTTCAAAAAAACATAATTTTGTATCTTGTATTTAGATACTTTTGATATCTTAGTATTTGGCAAATACATTTTAGCTTAAAACACTTTTGATTATTATATAGTTTAATAGTAATGTAAAAAATGCATAGGTTTATGCATTTTTTACATTACTATAATCTCTTTATAATATTTTTAAAAAGTATTTAGAAGATACGTATTTTGTATCTAGTATTTAAGATACTCCAAAAGTATCTTGTATTNATAATCTCTTTATAATATTTTTTAAAAGTATTTAGAAGATACGTATTTTGTATCTAGTATTTAAGATACTCCAAAAGTATCTTGTATTTGGTATCTCAAATACTTATTTTAATAGTAGATATCTTGTATTTTGTATTTAAGATACTTTTTATAAAGGTATCTTTTACATCTCTGGACTCTGGTAGTAGGTACTATACATTTTACCCGGAGCGGGTCGCGTGTGGACCAATCCGCGTCGCTGAGAAACAATGTTCCAGCGCCTCACATGCGACTCCGTTCCGGGAGCCCGTACGGACGGCCCGCACGAGTCTCCCGGACTGCTGTGAAATCAGCCTTACAAATATCTATTAAAAGCTGTCAATACCTACCTAACACTTGAATACTGGTACTATGACTCGCTTTATTTCTCTTCAAACAAAAACAAACAACCAGCAATACAACCAGTTACTCAGTAAATACTGACGCTCAGCTCCAGACGTAAACAATTTGAAGCAGTGACATTCTTCATAGCAATTTTGACTGCATATATTTAAATAATGTACTGTGTTATGCAGTCCCCAGAACTGTCCATAGAAGACAAGGGCGCGTAGGACAACTCTTTGCTGTTGGTTCCTGCCGATCTAACTCTGCGGGTCGATTCTGTAAACATATCGAAGTGAAAGCTTGGGTGAAGTGATCACGAGGTGAGCTGTCATTCCATATAATTAAGATGTCACGTGATAACGGAGTCAGCTACCATTCCATCTTGATTGTATAGATTGACAGCTCACCTCGTGATCACTTAACCCAATCCTTCACTTCGACATGTTTACAGAACCGACCGGCTGTTCCACGTTCACCAATTCGGCGAATGGTGGCAACCTACAATACTTATTGAATTCGAGCCTATTAATGTCTTCACATGCTCCTCAAATAAGTTTCGTTGATTATAGTACGAAACACTTTTGGACAAATTTTTATACAGAGTCTAATTTGTTCATATTTCTGTTTTGTANCGAAACACTTTTGGACAAATTTTTATACAGAGTCTAATTTGTTCATATTTCTGTTTTGTATTTATATGTTTATGTTGGCGCCCCCTAGCGACTTAAACCATAAATATGAATGGTAACCTGTGAACAGCGCTGTGGGCCACATTACTAATTAAGTTATTGTTATTTCTATTTGTAATATTTCTATTTATAATGTAGCTGTTTGTGCCCTTTTCTATGAAATAAAATAAAAACAAAACCCTCTAAACAGTATTTAATAACGTCCAAAGAGTTTCTAATGCTGTCCGTCAGGAGATGCAAGTAAAAAGCGGCCAGTGCCACGGCGGACGTAATTTGTGGAAGTTACTATGCTAACACTTCTGACGGCCATAGGAAAAAGGGCACATCGGCTCTTTTAGGCATTATTCAGTTATTTACATATTTGGAATCAGGAATACAAGCCCAATAACTTCTTTGTGCAGGTATAGTCCTAGACCTAGTGCCTAGTCTATGGTTTATCCGAAAAAATTCAATGTTCAACATTACAGATTTATTATACAAATAAATTTTTGTTGTGTGTTACTGTACGGTTACTATTACTACTACTGTTTTTACTATGTAATTTGTTTCTTTTTTATAGTCATGCTTAGCGCATACAAACGCTTTTTCATTCTTTCGTTTGTATACTTATTCCCTTTTGCCTCATGGTTCAGCATTACGAGGAAGTGGGTGGAGACACGGAGAAATTGTTTTGTGTGAGATAAGCCGAGGCTTGCAGGATGTCCTGTTATTTAGCTGCTGAGTGCCAAGATGGAGGCTTTGTTTACATGAGAAAAAACACAAGAATAAATCAATACATCACTCTCACATAGATTTGATGCATATTAGTTAGATTTCCGAAATCTAGTTAATATGCATCAAACGTAAGTTGATGAAGATGAGTGAATATTCGTATGGGTATAATAATGTAAATACATACTTACATTACATATGTGTTATTGTCGCGGATCATATTTTGATTAAGTTACAACCTGACTCTGACCTGAA